>JAGDQP010004642.1:62448-83595 GCA_022664845.1 Lepisma saccharinum | reverse complement strand
AAAAGCGCGGAATGTATACTTTTTTTTTTCTAGTTCTTCCTTGAGGTCGATTACCTTCATTGCAATCGAGAATTTAGCTTTTCGTAATGTACACTTAAAGTTAAAAAAGAAGTATTTCCGTCACCTGACGTCACATATAAAGTAAACGTCGATGTAAACTGTCATGATCGTGTAACCTGTAAAAAAAACAAAAAACAAACAAAAAAAAAAAAAACGGCGTGCGTGCGACCTCTCAGCACTGTTATTATTGACGTTCTCAGACAGTTTCTGTTTCAGCGAGTATCTCTAACCACGATAAATTGTTTTTCTATGTTCATGTTGATTTTCTTTCTTTAGATTTTCCTGTTTACATCAACAACAATAAAAGCAGTAGAAAAGATTTTTAAAGGTTTATTGTTAGATTACTTTTAACTTTGTGGTTTATTTCCTTTACCTGTAATTGATTATAATACAAACTTTTAAATTTTTATATTCGCGACAAGCTAAGAAAGATACGCTACAATGAAGAACTTCACTAGCAGGAAGGGATCGGGAGTGTGGTACACTCAGGTTCATAGAAAATAGCGTGGGAGTGCGGTGGCACAGTGGTAGAGCACTCACATCTGATGGTTCGATCCCATCTCGTGCTATGTGGCTTTGTGGTAGACAATCATGGTGTGTGTGGGTTTTCTCGGGGTGTTCCCGTTTCCTCCCACTTTCTTCATACCATCAATTCTCCCTTCATCACCCAACTGGCCTGAGCCAAAGTTGCTTAAATGTCTCCAATTTCAAATAGAAAATAGCCGGTGGCAATACCTTTCAAACACAAAGTATAGAACCTTATTCAATATTGGTTCGTTATTTTGATATGCTGCAAATTATCGAATTTTAGAAAGTATTTATATTGACTATTTTCCATGAATCTGAGTGTACAAAGTTCATGCCATTTTTTTTCTTGGATAACCACTTGAAGTTATTAATGATTCAAACATTTTAATTTATTTACTTATTTAATAATCTCCAGATATAGCCCAATTGCCGCCATTCTTACACTGGATATACGTATTTAACAAAAGTAACAATAACAGCAAGAACTTTGGAAGGAGTCGTATCTGGTCTTATTCAAGGTATTCTTGGAATGACTGAAGAAACCAGAGTAAACTTCAGTTATCCTGTACCGGAATCGAACCCGGGTCCTTCCGATGACAAGGTGACTCTAACGACTACTATACCGTGTCGGTATCACAGTGTTGCTTAATTGCTTATAACAATCCAAAAGGACAGCCGCCGTCGCCTTGCGATTATGGTTCCGAACTTCGGAACCACATCAGTAAGGCAAAAGAAAGTTCGAGTCTTCCTACCAACCAGTCTAGCTGAGACTTTCCTGCGTTTCCTCTTGTTTCACCTGGTCAATGAGAGGCACATCATACAATCGTGAAATTGGTGCAAGATCATTCTGTTTGGGCACCTGGGAGGAAACGCTGTAGTCACGTAAGACAGTGGTTCTTAACCGGTGTGCCGCGGCACACTACTGTGCCACGTGTTTTGCTAGGTGTACTGAGAAACTTGTGAGACTATGTGGATTTAACTGGTAAAAGCAATTGACAAAATTGAAGAGTTGAATTGCAAAACATCCCAAGTCCTTGCACTGTTTTTTGTTCCTCCTGAAATAAATACTCCGGTGGACTTGGGATGTTTTGCAATTCAGGGCTTTAATTTCACTCAATATTTATTTTAAACAAGGAACAAGAAAAAAAATAATCACGAACCTAAACACATTTATTTCACAGGGAAATTATTGACTTCTTTACGCCATACAGTTGGTGATCAAGCCTCCCGCATTGTTGGCAACTCGTACGTTAGTGTTCCTCGGGAACGCACTATAAAGGATAATGTGCCGCGAATAAAAGGTGGTTGAGAACCACTACAGTAAGAGTTCTGAGTGTTTTTATAAAAGAGCACGACTACTCTGAGGAATGACACCACAAAGCACTAGGGATTGGCGGGAACTTCTGGAAGAGAATCGAAAAACAATAACCCCAACCCCGTCTCAACTTTCGGGAAATTTAGTACCCATTTTCGGGAGTTCCTGAGACCACAGGAAGTTTCGAGAGTCGGGAATTCCCGACAACTTTACGTCTCGATTTTTTTTCTTCAATTTTTCTGAAATGTTTCCTCCCCATCTAGACAGGGAAAATTTCTTCCTGGACCGTTAGAGCACCGAATCTACGACCTACTGTACCAGGCGAATGGCAGAGTAATACCTAACCTAAAGTTCTCGTCGCTACACTTCTGCCCCAGGAAATATAGCCACCAAGGGACATCATCCCTCAACCATTTGGTGGCTTACGCCATAACTGTCCTTGTAGCTCACATACAGTAAAAATTACCTGTTCTAATTCAACTCAATTTTAGTACAGGACAATGTTTCCTAGATGACTACTAGTTCCTTATAGCTACTTTAATTTAGAGGTGTAAAGTCTCTACCTAGAGTTACTAGCTGCAAACGTTTAACAGACTGTTAAATTCCATGCTATAGTTGAAAGGTTAGCTTACCTTTCACAGACACTTGTGAAGTTTGGAAGGAAAATGGGTGCGAAAAACGTTTGCGAAACAGATTTCAGATTTCATCAGAAGATTTTGCATTTATTAAAATCTCTTTGAAACGTCTTCTCACCTCCCTTCCGAAATTTGAATTTATTTATAGCCTTTAGTCATTTTAGGTTCAGGCCGGGATAGGGTTAGGGGAGAGGATGTTAGATGGTAGTCAGTCAAGGCCTAGTTTGTAGGTACCATCCCGGCATTTGGCTGGTATCACTGAGGAAAAACCATGGAAAAACATCAGTCAGAATAGGCGGCTGCTTGGATTGTTCACAGAACATTCCGATTGCTAAGCCAACGCTGTACCAACTGAGCTATGGCCACTCTTCCCCACGAGGAACTGACTACATTAGTTTAAAGAAATATTTAAGAAACAGGTTTTACAGAAATGTTAAATATGTGTTTTTATTTCGTTTCTCATTCTTGGGATAATTTTATGTTAAAACGTTATTCTACTACGGTTACTCATAATATGGAAAGGTTCACAATACAGTGGACCCCCATTTATCCGGATTATCAAACATATACATGTACACTTGTACAGTGGCCCCCTAAATCCAGCCATACTTTAAAGCAACCAATGCCAGTTGCAGGAAACTCACAGACTTATTTATTAATGAAATGCTTTACAGTATGACTAATCGAAATCGAGCCTATACTTTATGTAGATACAGTACACCTAATTTAAATGGATCATATACATTATGTAGATACATTACGCCTAATTGAAATCGAACCTTTACTTTATGCAGATACAGTATTCCTAATTGAAATGGAGCCTATACATTATATAGATACAGTACGCCTAAGTGAAATCGAGCCTATATTTTATGTAGATACAGTACATCTTTTGTTTTGTAGTGCTATATTGGCTGCATTCAACGCAGTGAGCTGGTCTGTGAGCAAAGATTAGTAGAACTAATTATAGGTTGTGACTCAGGTTCAGGTTTTGCCATTTTGGTCTAACATCTAATTCTAATATATTTGTTGAGTCAATGACGTCACGTCTGACAACCTATAGTTAGTTATAAACCTTTGCTTACAGAGCAGCTTACAGAGTTGAATGCAGTCAATGTTAACTTTATTTTTATATGGGCCAGTCTAGTAACTTTGGACTTCAACCCGTCACGATTTGCTCCTTAGCTATTAAAATCCACACTCATACCCTTGCCGGGACTCGAACCCGGAATCTTCGAACCGTTGGCCTACCGCCGCAGACCGCCGGCGCAGCCAATGTTGTATAAATACGTAAAATGTACAATTAACGAAATAAAATATGTATGAACTGTGCCATTTCTATGATTAACGAATTTTAATAATTATTAGGATTTAAGGTTATCCGGATCGGTGTCCGTTTTGTTTCAGATGTTGGGTTTGCTGTTAAAACGAAGTAAAACATCTTATTTGTTCATGTAAGATTAAAATATATAATGTAGATATTGTCACACAATCGTGAGGCATTACTTAAAATCCAACAATAGCAGATACGCGTTTCGCAGCCATCTTCAAAAGTTCATATTTTTCCCTCAATTTTCCTGTGGTATGGATTTGTTAGATTTTCTTTTGAAAATTATGCTCATAATATGAGGATCCTAGTTTTATTTCGACAAGAATTCCTGTTGCTTATTGTACAATGTGAGAACTTTTTTTCGCTATTTTTAGCAGACTACTTTATTTTCACTGGAAGCCAAACTTAAAATGGAATTTACAAAAAACTATTTAGTTAATACGTTTCGGTAAAGGGCATTCAAATCAGGTACATATTTAGGGAAAGGGTCCGATTCCTCCCTCCTCCTACTGAAATCGTTGCCCTGTTTGGCCTAACCAAATACAACCCATAAATCATTATTCATGTATTGGTTTAGCATGACCTACAATAATAGGATAGTAACACTTCAGCTTACCATCAACTTAACACTTTCAAGATGTCTTCCATCAACATAACATTGTTTGACATATAAATCAAGCCAATATTGATTAAAATTCTTTAATTATTCTCACAGTAATAGTAAGAGGGATTCTGTGGGTGGCAAGCGAACAAGGTCGAGCCTTGTATAATCGTCGTCTCATTTCAATCTTTTGTAATTATCATTCTTCTTCTTCTTCATTCTAACACTCTCTTTTCTCTCTTCGTCGATCAATCCATCCATTCCGTTGAAAAAAAAAAGAGAGAGAAAAATAAAAAGAGAAAAGATTTTCTAATAAGACTTACACATGCATTTTAAAAAGCGCCTTTTGATATCTCATGAAACGTCAATTTTGAGTTTTCACGGCGAACGAAGTTTAGTTATAAAGGCAATAGCAACAGGGATCTATACATAATCAGAATTAAAAGGTATTGTAGCGTGAAGTGATAGTTACGACCGAAGACAGATCATGGTAAAGATTTTTCTTCATCTCACTATTCCCACCATGTTTTCTTTTTACATCACGGAATTTTTCCACCAAAGTCATTGTCCATAATTTCCTGAAATATTCCTTCTTTTTTTTTTTTTCCGATCTTCGAAATGAGAAAAACCAGAAAAATAATATAAAAAAAATGAGAGAGAGAAACAGAAAAATTAACAATAAAAAGATCAAGAAAACAAGTGGAACAACATTGAGAAGAAGAGTGACATGAAATCGGCGTGTCGAATGTTTCTAGTCGAAGGGAAAAGGATCAGTCACATATCTTGGGGAGGAAGAAGACTTTTCGACACAATACCTGAGCATGACAATGTGGTGTGGAGCATGACGGAAGAATAGAGGAGAAGGGGGGATAAATAAGAGAAGAAAACATGAAAAGTTGTTTTGTTATTGGTGGTGGAACTTAAAAGATTAAAAAAAAAAAGACTAGTAGCAACTGCAAAATTTTGCTTCGTCACTTCTTGAGCGACACCTCCTGCTACCTACCTGTTGGCTCAGCGCACTAACTTGATGATGAATCGTTCCAGTAGCTTCATCTATTAAGAAAAGAAAGAATTAAAACGCGCCTCCTGAGTTGCAACTGCACAATCTACGACACAAGTCTAATGGGTTAATTGTAATGTTACTTATAGTTCCCACCGAGCACAGGATGTCCTCAGGATATCCTAGGAATATCTTCGTGGGGGATATCCCAAGGATATCCTACAGTTATCCCTGATATATTCGTAACTTATTCTACGAATATCTTATTAACAGCCATATGAAAGAACAATTTCACACTTGCATACCATAGCTGTAAAAGAAATATTTACAATTTTGATAAACTTAATCTTCACTTACACACTTCTCACAGCAAGAAGATTTACACAGCTGTTACCTTCTACAAATCAATGTCCTAAAAGTACTGACTATTTTTAGTTCTACACTTTTGAATGGTATGATTTCCACTTGTGCGATAGTTATACAAAGAGCGAATTTAGTTACACTAATAGAATCACTAACAATAAATGGTAAAAATTCGAAAGTGACTATTACCAAGAAAGGTAAATAATCACTTTCGAATTTTTACCATTTATTGCTAGTGATTCTATTAGCGTAACGATATTGAAAAACGATAAAAAGGAACAAAATTTAGCATTCCACGTAGGACATTAAAATATATACATATATATATAAAAAATTGACATCTTAAAATCAAATGCCCTCGCCCATTTTCATAATGTTTAGGGGTGAGCGCATTTGCTAGGAATATTTCGCGAAATATTCCAATCATATTCTACGAATATATTTTGTGGTCGAAAATCATATACTACAATATACCTGAAAATAATCTACGAAGGTTCGGTAATAGAGAAATATTCAGGGATTATTTATCAAGGTTCAAATGGTAGAATATCCCAGGTGTTTTCTGAGAACATGTACAGGATGTGATAGAAATGTATCTTACATGTTTAAATGACATTCTTCAAGAAATATTTGGAAAATTTCAGAAATATTCTGTATTACATACGAAGAGTGATCCAGGAATATTTTAGGATCTAAATAATATACTCAGAATATTGTAGTAATATCCGTGATATATTCTGCAAATGTGCATACTATGCTCTAGGAATATTTGTACAGGTCTAAATGATAAGCCATTAGGCTAAGGTAGTAATTTCCAAGAAGTGGCTTGTCAGTGTTCTTTATGGCTAAAGCAGTAATACGCCTGCGCCAAAGAGGGCCATTAACAGGATTAATACTGCAACTACCGCCTTCCCCTCTTACAGCGAAGTGCTTGCAGTTATTCAATGGTGCGAGTAAGTTCATTCATTGGACAAAATACAATGATTTCAGTCAAGTTATGCAGCACACATAACATTGGTGTCGTTTGGGTCGCATATAAGCAAGGAGTTGATTATGTTAACTACGTAATACATAGAAATTAAATCTGCCACTTTGGCGAAGAATTGTCCAGGGAATTGAAGATGTTCTAATCTGTTGGCGCAAGGTCCGGAAAGTACGGTGGATGGCGTCTCTCAGCCAAGTCGCTGTATAGTATCTCTGGCCACCGGCGTCACATGCGGCCTGTCATTGTCGGCTAGGAAGAGTACACCCTTGCGATTCACCAATGCTGGCTCCTGCTGCTACAGTGCCTGTTGCACACGCTCCAACTGCTGCGAGTACAATCAAAGTAGAAAGTCATTCTGGAATTCTGAAATTCCGTCATTCCGTAATTCCAACTTACAAAATTCCGGACTTCTGATTCCTAGTCCTAATTTCAATTCCGGATTACTCCGGAATTCAGAACACCCCTAGTCCACAATGATGCTGATAGTGGCTCGAGGCGCACTACTTGGCGAGTAGTCCACCAGATCCAGAGCATGATCTTGCGTTGGTGTGGAGGTGGTCTTGTGGTGTGAGGCACAGGGTTCCGGGGTGACAAACATTGTCTGGTGCGCTTGGTAGTTTCATACAAAACTCCTTTCTCGTCACTGGTAAGCACTCGATCGAATATTGGTGTGTTGCGCCAGTAGCAGGTCCAAAATTTTGGTGACAGGAAGTCACAAGTGGAATAAACCAGAGACATTTTCGATATATTACCTCTAAGTTATATTTTTCAAGTATAAATTTATCAAATATTCCCTTCTATTGCTGTAATATGACACCAGTGTCCCCCAAAGTTCATATTCATAGAAAGCTTAGCTTTGTCGGGAAGTAAATCGAAGCATTTTTCTGAGATAAATGGTTGAAATAATGCTATATAACTAAATTATTTTTCCTTAAAGGGGGCGCGCCCCCTAGCTGGATCCACCATTGTGTTGCGGTACCAAGAAAGCAACGACAAATAGACTGTAACTCGTTGGTCCTTGTTGGCTTCCGACAGTGTGTGGGATAACCACTTACTCAACTTGTACGTCTTCCCTATGCGGTGAAGGTGAGGTTTGACTGTTTCATCAGAAACCTGGAAGAGTTCGGCAAGTACACCACACGTTTGGATGCTGTCCTGGTCTATGGCCGGCTTCAGGGCCTGTGGGCGTCCACTGTGGGGTTTATCACACGCACGGGAACAAATTCCCCGAACTGAATTTCTGGAACAAATCTCTGCATTCATTTGCAAGTATTATTTCCAAAGGTTTGATGTACAGGGCGACTTGATTCGGTTGTGGATAAACCCACCTTAAAGTCATGGAGCACACGACCCCGAACAAACTGCTTCGACACCTCCATTTAGAGCTATGACTGCTGTTAGTTGGAAAAGTGCTTTGTCTTGATCACCTTCAATGTTCCCACTCCGATCGCTTTTCCAGCACCTGAGGCACTTATTTCGTATCAGTGATCATGTCTTCCCATGCGACGTCATGAAGTCGTCACTACTGACACAGAGAAATGCTAATGATAAACTAAATTTACTGATTTTACGTTCATTTTAATAATAATATGAAGGTAATAAGGAAGAAAAAGATGAAGCTGAAGACGAAGATGTGGAAGAAAAATGAGAAGTAGAAGATTGTGGTGAAGATGATGATGAAAAGAAGAAGATAGTGGGGATGATAATGATGAAAAGTAAAAGATAGTGGGGATGATAATGATGAAAAGAAGAAGGTAGAAATGATGATGAAAAGAAGAAGAACAACAAGAAGAAATTAGATTGTACTAATGATAGGAACTGAAGGGTGTATACAGGCCATACAAGATCAAGTAATCATAACGAACCACTACATAAATCACAAAAGTGAAAAATAACGTAATTAAGAAAGACATATCTACACATCTACATAAAAATAAGATACTCACTGAAATAATAAGAGAGACGCCAAAAGAAAAAGGAAATAGCAGGCATCAAAAAGAAATAAGAGAGCACAATCTCAGAAGACTCTAAAATCTTGATGAATAAAACAAGGAAAATGAAAGAAGAGGAAAATTACATAAAGAGGATTGAGTACATAGAATTAAATCAAACCGTAAGAAAGAAAAAAGAAGAGGATGTACGAAGATACGAACGAAAATCTTGTTAGAAATTCAATCGAGGGAAACAAGAGCCTGAAGAAAACCAAACAGCGGCTCATGATAGCAAAGAAACAAATAATGTCAGTTAAGAGAACAAAATAATGTAGAAGTTTTAGACGTAATGAAAGAAGAAGTGGATAAAGTACTTCGAGGGATGAAGAACGGAAAATCACCAGGAGAAGATGGACTCACAGCAAAGATGTTTAAATGGGGAGGTGAAAACATGAAAGAGGAACTTGCGAAATTATTCTCAATGTTCCTGAGGAAGAGAGAAATATCCAGAAGTTGGAATAATGCTGTTATAATTTTGTTGTACACAAAAGCGGACAAAGAACGCATCGAAAACTACAGACCAATTAGTTTACTGTCAGTTCTATACAAAATGTTCACCAAAGTTATTTTGAATCGTATTGAACAAGACTAGGACCACATACAAGCATTGAATGAAGTTATGGAAAGGACTAATGAATATGAACTTCCACTATGTTTGGGATTCGTAGATTTTGAAAAAGCTTTCGACTCAGTCTCCGTGGCAGCTACTTAAATCACTTGAACATCAAGGCATCGAAAATGCGTACATGAAGCTACTGCGAAACATTTATTCGACTGCCACACCTATCATTAGACTACATCAAGAGAGTGAAAAATTAAATTTGAAAAGGGATAAGGCAAGGAGACTCACTTTCTCGAAAACTGTTTTCGGTGGTCCTGGAGAGAGTGTTCCAAAACTTAAACTGGAATGAAGTTGGAATAAAGATCAATGGCGAATACCTTCATCCCCTACGATTCTCTGATTAAGTAGTCCTGTTTGCTTCAGATGCAGAAGAATTACAATCCAGAATGGAAGAGCTGTGTAATGAGAGTTCGAATATAGGCCTTAAAATTAACTTAAGTAAAACAAAAGTAATGTACAATCAACATGCTGAAAAGAAGGTAATAAAGATTCACGAAGAGACAATAGGCATAGTTGAAGAGTATGTTTACCTAGACCAGCTCCAAACATCGAATGCCAAGTTGACGGATGAAATAACTAGAAAATGTAAAATGGCGTGAAGGTCGTTTGGATGACTACACTTTATTTTCAAAAGCAAATTACCAATGAATCTGAAGCGTAAAGTTTATAATCAATGCTTCTTTCCTTAATGATGTGCGGCTGTGAAACTAGGACATTGAATGTGGAAACGATTCAAAGATTAAGAGTCACAAAAAGAGCAATGGAGAGATCCATGCTAGGAATAACCAGGAGAGACAGAAATACAAATGAATGGATTGGCGTACAAACAAAGATAGAAGAAATAATCAAGACTGCGAAGATGAAGTGGAGTAGCGAGATGAGCAGATGGAAGATGGATGACAAATGTACTACAGTGGATTCCTAGAGAAAAGAAACGACCGAGACGACATCCAAATGCAAGATGGGTAGATGAAATCAAGCGTTTTTCAGGAACTACATAGCAGCATACCGAGATATGTGGCCTTCATCCAGCAGTGGATAGAAAATGGCTGAATATGATGATAATGACAGAAACAATTGAGGACATCACAAGCAGAGCAAATGCCCTCTGTTGGCTCAGACAGAATATAAAGAAAAGTACGACCAAATAGCGGGAACAGTACAGCAAGCACTAGCTAGAAAATATAGTAAAAAGTTATAACAACCATATTATTGGCAAATACTGTACGAAGTAAAAGCAGTAGTAGAAAACAAAATCAGTACAAGAAGCCCTTCGGGGTAAAGGGAAGAGTGACGGGAAAAATCTACTCACGAAAGAAGTAATATCCATTTTACGAGTGACTTTCTTTGTGTCACTATGGCGGAATTGTTTCCTTTGTAATAAAATTAAGATACTTCCCCTCCCCCTTTTTGACCTCCATCAGCCGCGTTTAAGTCATGGTGTTCTTTAGATATGTCTTCATGAGCTAAATGGTTAACACTAGCAAAATGGATATAACTTCTTTTGTGAGTAGATTTTATTTGCTTCACTCTTCCCTTTACTCCGAAGGGTTTCTTGTACTGACATCACTTATTTTGTAAGGCTGCATATTTTTTTTAAAAAAAGTGCATAGTCTTCATACAAAAGGTCGATTTTGGTAGGTTCAGTATCTTGAAAACGGTAACTCCAATCAAGAAATAAGATTGAATTGCCCCGCAATTGACCCCCAAACTCCCCTTTTTTGCTAAAGCAAAAAGACAGACAGAATGACAGAGGCCCATTTCTATCACTTGTGAAAATTCTGTGATTGGGCTAAAAAAAGTAATAACTTTTAAAACCCTTCACCGAATCGTTTGAAAGATATTGATGCGTACATTACGATTCCGGAAGTTTCAGCCGCCTATATGGTCTGGGGTCAGTGCTATCACCAGAAATATGTAATTCTGATTTTTTTCGAACCGCCAGGGATCCCAGGAAAGTCTTACAGACACATTTTTTTTTCTGTATCTTAGTATGAGAAAGAGTTTTCAAATGGAAGTCCAAGCATCAAAATTGGTCTTATAGTTCGCTAGATCCGAAGTTAGCTGTATATATGTGAGTGCCGATAAACAGACTCCTTTCTTAGCGTCACTCGAAGGACTACCGTTCTTCGAGATATATACATTATACTGGGGCAGAGTCATCGTAGCAGAAAAAATAACCAAATACAACAGCCCAAAAAGAACAACAATTGATAAAAACAGAAAGGAGTATTCCTCATTGATATAATAGTTCCAGGAATCTGAAATATGGAAAAGGGTGCCACAGAATGCCAAAGAACAATGAAATATGAAACAGGTGACAATATTACCGATAGTGACTTCAGACACAGACACTAAGCACAAAACAATCAGGGATTCTGACAGGCAGAGGCGGTCCTAGCCTTTGTGGAGCCCTAGGCAATGAATCTTCACGGAGCCCCACGAAATCACATAACCAACAAATATATGCGCGTATGTATTTGTGTGACAGAAAAAAAATCTTTCCGCAAAGGTGAATGTAATCCGAAGATTTTTTCTATAAGGACTTGAGGCATTCATTTATATGAAATAAACTAGATGTAATGAAATATAATATATTATAATTAGGAATCAGAAAATTGCTTCTATCTAAATAAACAAGTACAGCTGTACAATAGCAAGGCAAATATTTTATAGTTTTCAAAGGCTAATTCTGCGACTTTTCTTAACGTTGAAATCTTCGATCAAATCGTCATAATCCAGAGTAGATGCAACGTCATTTTCTATGACAGAAGAGCGAGAGCTGACAGCCGCGTTTGAGTCATGGTGTTCCTTAGATAGGTCTTTATGAGCTTCAGCTTAGAAAAGCTGTTTACGGAAGACGCAACAGTAACGGGAATCGTGGCTTTTATTCTCACGTCAGTGCAATATAATGGTTCGGGTAGATTTTATAGAGCCCGTTTTTTTTTACTATGCACCTAACTTATTTACACATACACACACAAACACAAATGCAAAAAATCGGAAACCTCTTAAACCGTGGCATCTACTTAATCAACTATGACCAACTTATTGTGATGTGATCAACAAATTATAATTTGAAAATAAACAAAACGCAATAAACAAACACTAAGATTGGTTATTTATTTGTAGGCTAAATGAACTTTCATAAACTACAACTACAGTGCTTTAGATGACTCCAGACACGCAAAAACTACTAAATACTTGTCGGCAGCGGGGGACCTCTCTGGACACGGGATCCTGGGTGGTTGCCCGGTATGCCCATACCTATGGCCGCCGCTGCCAGCGACAAGATTGTTAGTTTGTGGGGGGGGGGGGGGGGTAAAGCCAAAATTCTAGGAGTGTAGGTAGAATTGTGCTGAGATTTTATCGATTTTATCAGTAAGAATTTTTTAAACTGGAGGGGGAGTGGGTGCTCGAGAATTTTGGGGACATAACACCCCCATTAGAGGATCTGACAGAATCTCTGAAAACTATAAAAAAAAACGGAATTACGAATAATACAGTTGAATATTGGAAATAAGAACGTGTGACGTAATTAAGACGAGTACAATTTTTCGAACATGCAGAATTTCAAGAACATTTTGGTAGAATAAAGAAAAAGATTTGCCTGAACCAGGAGTTGCTAATTCTGCCCGTGAAAAGAGACCAAAAAAAAAGAAAAATAAGAAAATAAATAAATAATAATATCTATATTAACTAAAAAAAACAAGTACCACAGGAGTAACTCTAAACGAACGCGATGATCAATGATATGCAAAAGTCGAATATAAATAACATACCTTTTTCTTTTACTTTGTTTGTTTTAAACTGAAATGTAGCCCCAACAAGAAAGTTTCTCAAATTAAAAAAATAAATAATACCATTCTTCAATGTTATTAAATAAGCGATTAGACTGATAAAATAGTATCATGAAAAGTTTGCTTGAGTTACTTGATTAGTTATCATTACAAGGACTAGTTCATCTTCTCCACAAATTAACAGCTGAAATAGGGGAAGAGGCGGAGAGGGGGGGGGAAGTGAATAAGAGGAGAGGATAAACCAACTGGAAAAGTATGGAGAAGAAGAGAATTGAAAAGATATCAAGAAAGTAAAGAAGAAAAAAAATCTGGTCACACTTGATTAGGCTGGTTTTCTCATGGAGAAACAAATATATTACCTTTCCCTCCCCACTCACCTTGCTCCAGCGCACCCCTCGTACCTGTAACCAGGGAAAGTTATTTCTTGTATTCTATTTTTCTTGTATTCTATTTTTCTTCATGCTTTCGGGGCAATTGATACCAAATTATTATTCTATATAACTTTTCATGGGAAAGAATTCCTAACTTTATAACATTAAAGTAATAAAAAAAAATAAAAAGAGCAATTGTCAAACAGTATTTCTTATAAGCATAATTCATGCCATTTCTTCTTTTTTTCCTTTTATTTATGTAACAATTCAAACAACGAAATGCTGTTTGCTCTTTCTGATTATTTTCGTCTTGTTTTTCCTTTCTTTTTTGTTTTCCCTCTTGTGTTTTACGTGTCGTGATTAAGAATACGATATTTGAAGATGAAGAAATATTAACGAAAGTAGATGCAAAATGTGTTATTCCTCTCCTTTTAAAGATTTTTTTTTTCTAAAATAAGAAAAAAAACCTGAAGTTGAAATAAAAGTTTATTTTTCCTAAGGCAAAAAGTCATGATTGTAAGAAATTTTTATTAAAAAAATAAATATATTTCGTTATTCTTATTTGGTTGTGACATTAACTGGCACAATTATTGAAGCTGTTTCTATATAATATATGTCGACCACCCGGTAAGCAAATGTTATTGCTCGGGCGCCATTTTTTTTTTACTGTGCAGTGTTATATTACGTCAATTGCAGTTTAAATAGACTGTTTTTTTTTCCCTTAGATGTATGTTAGAAGTTTCAACTCAAATGCTAAACTATTTCATTGTAGAGGGTGCTTTTCGTAATAATATAGTCTTTCCTTTATAGGTACTACTACTATCAATACCAGTACTACTACTACTGCTACTACTACTACTACTACTACTACTACTACTACTACTACTACTACTACTACTACTACAAGGAGATGTTTACATTTTATTTGTGTACAAACTAAGAACATTAGAAGTGATGATAGTTTTCCTGCCCGGAGGTCCCTGGGCAGGTGAATAGATGGTGGTTTGCCATTGACTACCATCGGATGAAGATTACGTTGTAAGGAAGGGGACCTACAGTTTAACGTGGGCTCGGAATCACTTGTGTTCCCACCGGGAATTGAACCCGTTACCCATTAATTATAAGGTACTGAGCGTCACCACTCACCCACAGGTGGGTTAAATCCCTTTTATTATTTTGTCAATTAAATTTTAAATATTTTAAATAGTTCATATTACAAAAAAAAAGTAGTCTATCGTGTTCAAGGTTAGTATGACATTTAAGGTAACTAAAATTCTGTATTATGGTCTCCTGCTTGTTCAGTTCTGACGCTTTTCAAAATTCCAGAAATTAGAGTGAGTACTATTGCAAAATCAAGCTTGCAGTAGACAAAGTTAATATATTACAGACTAGAATTTAAAAGCATTCTTAAGAGATTTCTCAGGCAAAAGAAACAACCGTATTTCTTCTCGTCACGTTACAACAGTTTTTTCTAAGTTAGTGTTTCTTAATGCCAGTCTCGATCCAGTACCGAGTCCCAATGAGTATCCTGTTTTAAGTGAATATGCTTTAACATACGATTTATCTTCTATACAAAATGAAATTCAAAGAACAGATTCTGCGATTTTAAATCTCTGAATACCATCAGGTTTTTGCCAGGATTTTCAGTTTGGGGTAAGTGAAGTCGAAATTGGGAGGGTGTAATAAATAATTGGAGTTTTGCAAAGGTTTCTATTGATTTTTCACCGCAAAATTTTAAAGTTGGGGGATGTTGTTGAGAATTTGGGGGAGTAATACCTCCCACAGGTAGAAGAGTGGTGGTGGAATCACTGGAATATCGTTTTATTTTTTTCACAACCGACATTTAGGAAACAGACTGCAAGGATTTTATTAGGTCGATTTTGAGGGGAAATGAACTTTTCTTTGATCGGTTTCTGTACAGTAATAGACGAAAGATTGAGATGGGTATGAAACAAATTAGTCTTGCCACGAGACGAGACAGACTTCTTGGAATTCGAGACGACTTGAGACGTCTTGTGAAATGTCTCGTCTCGAAAATACAAACAGAGTTATATAATTTATTAAAAAAATTATTAACTCGGAATAAAATATTTGCCTTGAAAAATCTATACCAGCGTTTATTACTTCAAATGAGGGCTATCCTACAAAGAACAGAGAATTCTTAAAGTTATTTTTTAACGTTCCTTACAAAAGTTTTAATTCAAATTTTCCAAATAATTCAACCTTAATAATTTTATACTGTGATAGTGCTCCAGATTCAAATACAATGTTAAAGTATTGACCGAGATATCTACCCCAATAGCACACACGATAGACACACACCAGTACCCCAGTAGCACACATCCCAGTAGTGTTTTCAGCATTGATTTTAGGTTCATTTCGTTGATTAACCGTTATCGGTTGAAAAAAAATACGTTTATTTCTAAACCATATTTCAACAATGACGTCATTGCGTTGATAAGACGTTTATACAATGTGTATTCAATATGTTATTTTCAACTATGGTATAGATTCGTTTAATGTGTTTCATATAAATGTTATGTCAAAAAATATAATTAAAAACTAATTGAATGACACAAACTAATTTTGGTGTTCTCATGTGCACGTTGAAAACAGATTTAATTTTAACGAAGATAGAATTTCGTTGATAGGGCGTTAATTGCTTAAACATTATGATTAAAAGCAAATACAATGGAAATAACTATATTTTTCAAATTTTCAGTTGCATGTTGAAAACAGGTTGAATTTAAAACTATATTTCAACGAACATTTAATTTCAACAATACGGTAAAAGAGTAGTGGCCTTTTCAGGTGGATTCTTGAATAAGTGGTCAACGCGTCGAGCTACCAACGAGATGCGCAGAACGTTCCTGTTTTCGAACCCCATAGCAGCCGCTCGGATTATTTACTGTTGGGAAATTAACACCTTATATCGTGATAAAAGAAATGGATAAAATGAAACTAAATGTATGTATACCAATAGACAGAATTCATGCTCTGGTTTGGCCAACTAACCCCGTTTCTTCTCAACCATTATTCAACGTCGAATAAACCGTTGAACAGGCGGACATTTTGGTACATTTACAACGTTAGCATAACGTTTCGTTACTCACGTTTAATCAACTTATTTTCAACGTTACTGTGCTACTGGGGGGGGGGGGGTCTAAAATTGCAAGGCGAGGGAGTGTTTTATGATGAGCCACGAAAATTGCAACCATATGTTGAATGAGAACAAACCGGACAATGCTCTTTCGGGTCCTTTGTGCATTCGTACTCATTTTTGAAAATTGATATTTGTACTGTACTGCATTCTAGGAGGTACCAAGGGTGACTTCTATAGAGGTTGCTCCATGAAGGTACTTTCAAATAATCCTAAAGAACATCTCGCTTTCATAAAACTCAGGAACTGGGGTGCTGTGTGACAAATAAAGAAACGCCGCTAAAATAAAAAAAGGCTCATACACACATACAGTCCACACGCCACACACATTAACAAAGAGTAAGGGAGAGAGAGGGGGAGGAGGAAGAGGTGGAGAACATGTGGGTAGGGCCAATTAATGCAGGGAGTGGGGGACTTGTAAGCCATCAACTTTGATCCTAACTAGAGCCGCTTGGTTTGTAGTTCAATAAAATTCAAACTGCGTTCCTTTAAATAATCAAGATGTCAGGTCACTTCATTTTGACTCAGTTTGTGAGCCTTGTAAGGTGTAGTCTTAAATCTCTTGCTAAATTCGGTGTGTTTGTGTGCATTTCTGGCTGTTGTTAGAGCGAATTTTACAAGTTTGTTAGTCGGTATATTCTTCATAGATTACTTTTAATTATGAGCTCTTTAGGTGCGAAAAAGCGAACGAAACGAAAAGGTTCAACAAGGAGTGGCTCGAAGATAAAGATTTTTAAACGTGATTGCAGCGCGTACCAGGTTCCGACACCAAGCCTTCAACGTGGGGTTAATATGCGGTAAAAGCGAATTAGACAACTTTCGAAAGAGGTGAAACACCAGGCGAAAGTAAAATAGATGCTTTATTACAACAAAACGAAGTGCTGGAACATGAAAATCGAGTGTAAACTAGTGAAATTCAAATTGCAGAATTTTTGGCGGAACACAATGATGCATTTTCTTAAAGTGAACTATCATTGTGAACATATGTATTTCGACAATATCTAGGTGAAATAGGAAAGGAAAATTTGATGGCGAAACCGAATTTGCAAATGAAGAAAGAATTAAAAGAGATTAGGAATAAAATAATGGGAATAGAATATCAAAAGTTGAGGCAGGGCGATTTAAACTCTCAGAGTTTAAATCGCCCTGGTTGAGGGAAGAACGTGCAATGAAATCCTCATTGTCAGGATATTTAGACATGAAGATGGAGGAGGGTGTGGAATCATACTTAGAGTTAGACAGGAACAAAAGAAGGTCGGTAGCCATATTTCGGCTGGGGATGTGGAAATGGAATGGACCAAAGGACGAAGTGGGAAACAGGTTTTGTGTATTTTGTGGGGAGGGGGAAGACGAAATGCATATTTTAATTAACTGCAAACATACGGGTAACCTAAGGGCACAACACTTGAGATTACCAGAGAGTAGGGAGGAGGGGAACAAATTCTTACAATTGATAATGAGTCAGAAAGATAAAAACAGGTTAACCGAACTGGCAATTTTCCTGCAAAAAGTTCTGGTAGAGAGAGAAAAGGCAATTAAAAACAAACAGGAAGAAGAACAGTCCCCTGCTCTTCCGGTCAGTAGAGAGGATTAAAAGAAAAAAAATGTAACGTGGAGGTATAATACAAGAAAAAATTGTGAGAAATGTAGAAAAATCAAATTGATTTAACAACAAAAAAAAAGCATTGTACGTAGGATAAGTATGTATTACGGGTCCTCGGACCTTCAATACTTTAATAAATAAATAAAAAAAATTAAAAAAAATATTAAGTTTTGAAAAATGAAGACTATTGAGATGAAAATACAATCATCATTGGACCCTATTACGGTAAATAATAGGAATTCTTCGTTTTAAAATTAGCTGATAACGTTTATATATAGTTGTGATAAATTCCGACTCTGAACAGGAAATTTTTAAGCCTTCTGACGGGAAACTTCGATTTACAAAACTGGCATCACTGGAGTCGACTAAAAAAACAAAACCTAAAGCAGAACGACTGGAGCGAAGTATAGTGAATTGCTGAGTAAAAAGATTCGAGTGACTTTTCAAGTGATGCAGAAATCAGTCGATCGACCTCCTTGTTCAACGTCTGTATCTACTTCGAATGCACGAAATAAATTTAACAGACGCGGAAGTAAATTCTATACTTTTTTCGAAATTCGAAAAGAACTAAACTGTTTTTATTTGAACTTATTTTTAAGGCTTTTAGGCAACTTTGCCTCAGGTAGAATGGATGATGATGGGAGAATTAGTGGAATAAAGAAAGTGGGCGGATACGGGAGTACCCAGAGAAAATACACACATTCAATGTTTGTCCACCACGAAGCCCATATGGCACTAACCGGGATCGAACTGACTACCACACACACTAGAGGTGAGTGCTCTAAAACTAAGTCACTGTGGCACATCCTTGTCTTGTGTAGTCTGGGTAATAATTTACTTTATGTTGATCAGCATGGTGTAATCTAATACATTTTACTTTTGGGTGGCATGATTTGTTGCAACATTTTACGAGGCAAGACGAGACAAAACCCGTCGAGACGAGAAAAGCACATCTTTTCTAGACGAGACACGACTTGCACGAGACGAGACGAGAGAATCTGAATTCAGAGAATCAGAGAAACAGCGGAGGGATTATCTTTATAGTGTTTCTAAGAATGTATTTGTTGAATTTTAAAATATAGAAGATACTGTTATTGTCTGCAACTGTTCAAGTGTTTACTGAAATATATTTAATAAGTTAATTATTTTTTATAACAAAATTTTTTAAAAAAAAGTTGGAAATGGAAGTTGTTATTGTTAATATTATTTTATGGAAACTCTTGACCTATCATGATCAAAATTTAACAATGGTTTTACTCACTTAATTTAACTCTAATAATAGCCCAAAACCGTTACTAAGAAATATTTTTAATACCAAAAATCCCTCCTTCCGAACAGATGTACTGAATTGTCTTACCAACAATCAAAAGTCAACATGGTGCAAACTCAGGTAGAAGGCCTTTTTCACCTTCCATTGTTGAGTGTGTCACCAATAAGATGAACGAAAGAACGAACGTAAGCAAGAGTGCTTTCTAGCTTTTTTGGTATACTTTTCCTTGTGGTAGGTCACCAACGACTACTCAGAACGTCTTTCCATCGGTGTAGCTGGCTGCACCTAGTGACTGGGTCGATGATATTGCACTGAGGGGAATAGTGGGAAGGGGATCATCGCTTTGAAACAAAACCCATTACAAGGAATCTCCAAATTGTGACTTGTGAGGTTTCTTCTCTCGTTGCAATGTAGACCTGGGACGGTGAGAGCTTATTGTGCAATAGCATCCTATGGACATAATACAAAAGGCTAAAATGATGTTTTGCAAGTTACTGAGTATTTCATAAGAGAAGGCATCCTTCTAGGCTCGCCGAAATCCCATAGGATGCCCGTGAAGTTATAAAAATCGAAAGTAACTGTTTTCGAATTGACTCACTCAAAGAATTTTAATATCCTTTGTCGTACCTTATTGTCCAGATTCAACCTAAATGGTGACATTGATGCTCTGATTATATTATGTCGTGCACCAAAGTGCTTACTCCTGATATCACTTATGGAATTCAGAAAAAAAAGTAATAATTACTTTGTTGAGTAAATAAATTTTATTGAGTGCTGAAAAAACGAAAATTATATATAGGAATTGTAATTTTAATTTAGTCATCTGTGGACCCTTTTTCGTTTAATTTTGCTACATGCTAAGAGAAAGTTAGCTATTTAAAATTGTTGCTTAGCGAGAGAAGGACAAAGCCAGTCAAGGGATCAGATCATTTTTGTCTTTGCTCGTGCACAATAGTAGCCACGCCGCGGGAAGCTTTCTCCTCACATATATAAGGCCGAGGGTTTTTGGCAGCTAGATGGTATTTCTCTGTTGTTACGCTGTGTCTTTATTCTAGGGAGGAGAGAGTAAGGTCTCGGTTAAGATGTAAGGAAACAAGTTTGTGGGGAGGTAGTAGCGCTCGGACTAGCTTCAAAAATTCTTTTTTTTTTAACTTGTGAGGGTTCAAGTCGAGATACCTGATTGGGGTTTTCAGGGAGAAAACAGTCGATAAAAATATAATGTACTGCTCTAAAATTAATTAAGTAAAATCAACGGAGATGTCTGTTTAGAAGAATTATTGAATTTAAGTTAAAATCTGAGTCATTAGTCACCCTTGACGTCGCGACGCTCACGGTACAATATGGATGGTATATTTAATGTGTATATGGGAGGCTGTTTGTGTTTTGTTAATAGGAAACGCCAGATTTTTTTAGATTTAGATTTAATTTATTTGAGTTGTACTGAAGGTCATATGACCCATAATACATCTTTACATGTGTAACAATTGCTCTCCGTACAATAGCAGAAAAAAAA
>JAGDQP010004642.1:23202-62048 GCA_022664845.1 Lepisma saccharinum | reverse complement strand
CTCTTTTTTGTCTTTTGTGTTTAAAATTTCGCTTATTCCGCGGTCATGTTCTTGATATTTACCCCACGACCCCACGCGCGCTTCACACAATTGCTTGCATGCAATTAGAATGTGTTCTTCCGTTTCTAATTCACCACATAAGGCACACAAACGATTTCCCTCATCATCCTTCGGGCTTTTCCATCTATAAATACCCATTCGAAACATTGCGATGGCCCTTCTTTGCCCCCTCCCCAACTCTAGATACGCTTCTGTACCGTCATTTGTTTTAAGTTTTATAAATGTTTCTAGAGAAATTTTTTTCCTGCAGTCCGCTTTTAAATTTTCAATTGCTAGTTGTTCTACTTTTTGCTTTATTATTTTGAACGTTTCTTTTGGTTGCCCTTTACTATTGTCTATCAGATCGGCCATATTTATTTCCCTTAAGAATTCAAAAACTCCCATTAACCAGTTGTTATTGTTTCTGTGTTTCATTTGATAATCTAAGCACTTTCTTTGAATTTCCCTCATACTATTCATTTCCCGTAAATACAACCAGTATTTTAAAACCCTCGTTTTCACCACTGTGCTTATTGGATACCTCCCTGTTTCTAATAGCACTGCACTGTTAGGTGCCGATTGGGCTACCCCCAAAATCTGTTTAACGAATTTCGTGCCTGCTTTGTTAATTATTTTGTCGACGTAATTTGTGCCCCAGATTTCGCATCCGTACAGGAGTATAGGTTGCAGTAGTGTGTTAAACGTTCGTATGGCTAATTTCCATGGGACGCTGTCATGTCTGTTCAGTGTTTTCCGTGTTATAAACATGCCTTGATCTGTGATTGTTGCTACTCTTTTCTGGTGGTCATTCCATGCCCCATTGTATGAGAAGTTTACTCCTAGATATTTGAAGCTCTTAACAATTTCTAGGTCCTTCCCCTGGTATGACCATCTTTCGTCGTTTGCTGATTTGTGTCCTTTTTTAAATACTACTACCTTAGTTTTATTCACATTAACCCTAAGTTTCCAGTCTGTACAATACATTTCGAGTGTGTTCAATGCTCGTTGCAATCCAATTACCGATTGAGACATTATTACTAAATCGTCAGCATATAGTAGTACTGGGATTGGTAGTTGTAGTATATGAGGTGGGTGGCTGTCAATTTTGTTCAGTCTCTCAACTATGTCGTTAATAAATAAGTTGAATAGAATAGGCGAGAGCTGGCAACCCTGTCGTAGTCCTAAGTGAGAAGGAATCGTTGCAGAAATGTTACTGCCGTTCCTTACACAAAAATCTACCCGCTTGTATATTTGTTCGAGTCTATATATTGTTCTTTTGGACATCCCGTACACACCCAGTTTATAAAATAAAGCTTTCCTACTTACAGTGTCGAACGCCTTTTCAAAATCGACGAAACAGCTAAATAGTCTCCCCCGTTTCTTTGACAACGCCTTGTCTATTAGAGTACGTATAACCATTATGTTGTCCGTGGTGCTATAGCCCCTTCTGAAACCTGCTTGTAGTGGGGAAATACGATCATAGCAGTCTGCCCATTGCTCAATTCTTGTGGCCAGTATCTTGGTATAGATTTTGCTGATAACTGGCAAGAGTGTAATTCCCCGGTAGTTGTTTGGATCTTGAGCATTGCCTTTCTTTTTATATAGTGGTATAATAATGCCATTTCCCCATAAGGCGGGCACATCTGCTCCATGAAACAGTTTGTTATACATTCTAGTTAACGTGTGCATTAAGTTTTCATTGTGTATACTATGTTTAAAAAACTCTGCTATAACTTTGTCATTCCCCGCTGACTTGTTATTTTTCATAGATTTGATAGCTATTTTCGTCTCCGCTATTGATATTTCGCTGTCTAGAATGGGGTCATTCTGTGTCAGTTGGGTCGGTATTGATTGTGATGCTTCCCATGTATCTATACTGCCAAGGATTTTGCTAAAGTGACCCTCCCATTCCTGTGTGGAAATATTATGTTTAGGTAATCCCTGATAGTTAGTTCCTCGGATCATTCGCCATATTTCCCTGTGATCACTTTCGTTTAAAGCCGCTTGTAAGTTCTGAAACCACATTTCGGTCCATTTTTTCTTGCTGTTTCTGCATGTCTGTTTGTATCGATTACGCTTCTCTAAATATTCGGTCAACAAAGCTTTGTCCACCCTATTTCGTTTGAACTTACGTAGCGCCATGGTCGCCTCATGACGCGCAGTGACACAGTCCGAATCATACCATTGATTTTTATTTTTGTTTTTGTTTATGGTGAAATCAACCCGCATACTTCTTCCCGCAGAATAGAAAAATTTGTTCAGTATAGAGTTTGCCGTCTCGATGTCTGAGTTGTTTATATATGTATTGATTCCTATTGTATAAAGTCTTGTTAAAGAACTGAGTAGAACTTGCTTGAATTTATGTTCATTGTTTTTCTGCCATTTGAATTTTAATGTGTTGTGTACTTGTTCCTGTTCTGATTGTGTATGAGTGTCCGTTTCGATTGTGCGCTGAAGGAAAGTATTGTAATCTGCCATTTGTACTTCAACGGTTATCGGTTGGTGTTTAGAATCAATCAGGTCATCAACCGCAAATCGTACGATTCGATCGTATGTGTGAAGCGCGCTGACGCAGTAATCTATTGAGCTACAACCATGCTCACTTATATAAGTGAATTTACCTTCTTTGTCATCCTGTAGTCTGCCATTCACAATAACAAATTTGCTTGCATTACAAAAGTCAATAAGTTTTCTCCCATTTCGATTAAGTTCTTTATCTTGATTATTCCTTGTAGGTAGGAAAGCAATACTATTTAATTCTATTCTATCATATTTATCAGTTTCAATGTTCACTTCCTCCTTTAGCTCCCCAGACCTAGCATTGAAATCACCCACAATTACTATATCACCCGCTCCCTCATCTTCTAGTTGCACTATGCTTAATTCTAGTTCGTCAAAGAAATGTTCATTTGCGAATTTTGAGTTCTGCGGGTGATTATAAACAACACCTAAAACTAGATTAATAGGATTTGATAACTTTAACCACAATACATCCGTACATTGTGTTTTTACAATGGAACTTATGCTATTAAATGATTCCCTGACAAAGACCGAAATGCCCGAAGGGGCACGCCCGTATTTACTTGTTTTTTGTTTTGTTTTATTGTACACTGCATATCCAGGTAAATGGAATACACTGTTTTCGTTCCCCCAAGTCTCAACACAAGCAAAAATGTAGAATTCTGATGCATAGCGAACGAAATCTTTGTTTTGCATTTTTGTCCCCAGGCCCTCCACGTTCAAGCAACCGATTTTTAAAGCCTCTGACCTCGCATTTCTGGAACTGCATATGTCACTCACCTGTTGCCTGCCGGGGGTGATAACTATTGGTTCCTAATGTTTGTCCCCTGTCGTTCTTCCTTGGCGTCCTCCCTCTCTCTGTACCCTGGGGCGTAACCATCGTTCGAGAGTGTTCCTTTCTTTCTCGCCGCTATCTTCAACAGTGTTTCTAACTCCACTAGAAATTGCACTGTTACCACCAACACCACCACTAGCACTTGCACTTGAACTCGCCACCTTTCTTGATACACTACCTAGCTTAAACACTGTATTGTTTTCTGTGTCCGCTTTGAATGTTTCTCCATCTATTTTAAGTTTGTTAAACACAAGCGTAGCGTATTTCCCATCTCTTCGTGCAGACAACATCTTCTCTGTTAATATTTTCCTTTCCTGCGACACTTTGTATGAAAACTGTTCGTGAATAATTATTTTGGTATGTTTGAGTTTAGACTTAGCGTCTAACACTTCTTTTTTCTTTGTAAATCTTAAAAACTTTACCACTATGTCGGATGTTTTACGATCCGCCTTTAAGAAATGCGCTCTTTCAATATCATCACTATTTAACTCTACACCAAGTTTATGCACTATTACATCTTTAACAGCATCTTCACAGTCTTTCCATGAGAGACGACCGTCGTTTTGTACTTCTATATTCCGAAATATGAGATTATTTCTTTTGCTTTGGTTCTCCAGATAATCTTCTTTCAGTTCTACGTCTGTCAGCCTCTTACGTAGAAAGTCATTTTCTTCTTTGAGATGTACCACTTCTTCTTCTAAACCCTTTACTTCGGAAGCTAACTGGTTCATCTTCGCTTCGATCCTGTCGACTTTGCTGTCAATGCTTTCTATCTTCTTTATTGCAGGTTCCATGTTAGTGATCTTCTCTAAGATGTCCTCTACCTTCCGTTCCAATGTGTCTTTGTTTGATGGGCCAGGCTGTTGCTCAATATTTCCTATCCACAATAACACCAACACAATGGCTAAACACACTGCCTTGCCTGTCATTCCACTGCTTGGGGATTGCTCTCCGAGTACTGTAGATCTTTTGAACTTAACTCGGTGAAAACTCCCAATTCGGATCCTCCACTGCACTACAGAAATGCCCATGATATGGCTACACTTCGTTCTCTCACGAGAGCAATCGTCAGGTGCGTCCGCTCTGAACGCTGTCCCACGTGAATCTCCGAAACGCCAGATGTCATTGATTTAGTTTTGAATACTTCGTGAAGAATAATCAGAATTGAGAGCGGTCCTTCGAAATCTGTCTTTGTCCGATTTTAAAAAGCAGTTAATGCATTACCTGACGAATCCTTTTCTCGTTGGGAAAGAAAATTCAGATAAATATTTAAGAAAGCTTGAAGTTTGGCCAACGGAGAGTTCTTGTGTAATGTGTAACGAAGTGTTCTCATATGAACGAATGTGAAAGAACTATGTAATGATTTCCTGACGTCTGAGCTTCTTATAAATTACTTGTTGTTAATAAAAAATGAAGCTCCAGTGTCTGAATTAATCAAATCAAGTACCTTCTCTTTGAATGAAAGCAAAGCCAGATAGATATCTTTCTAGTCGAAGTCTGGGCAAGACATAGGATTTCATTTGATCTTAGGGTAACTAGGCCAGGCAAGAATATTTTAATTAAAGTGTTGAAGTATATTAAAATCAGGTGATGTCAGTTACTACAGTTCACAACGGGATATTGAAGAGCTCGTGTGCATCTGATCTCAGACAGTGTTGACAAGAAGAACATCAATGAGATCATATGGTACACTATCCTCAAATTTTACTAGGACGTATTTAGGGGATCTGGAGTCCTTGAAATTCAGGTTTCTTTTTCGTAAAAATAAGTAAATTTATATGGATAATTCCCAAGAAATCTGAATTTAAGTTGCTCCGGAACCTCTCTGGCGAGGAGTACTGCGGCATGGGAGGTGACGCTACAACTCGACAGTGTTTTATTCCAGAACAAAAGTGAAGCAGAAGTCACTTTAGCTGCTTGAATCATAAAAAGTACACTTTGTGTACACTTTCACCAATATTCCAACCTCTATCTCGGTACCTTGAGGTTAATATGAGTCGCTATTTTTTTTTTTTTTTTTGTATATTATCTTTCTATAGGACCTAGATTCTCCTAGCAAAATTTCAGAGGAGGTTTCCATATGATCTCATTAACAGTCTCGTTGTGAGATTCAAGCCATCTTCTTCGTTCATATTTTTCTGACATTTTTGCCGTCGCCGTATGAACGCCAGTGAATATGGAAGATATACAGTTTCTCCTGTCTGTGTGTCCGTCCAGCACTTTAGATCTCAGCAACTACAATACAAGCCCGACAGATGTGAGCCATATATCGTCGGATTTTTAATGATCTGAAACGTTGGGGAGAACTATGAGTCTAAAACTAACGGGTCCTTTTCATTTGCTTAGTTTTCTCCATAGCGCCTATGTATTTTCATATGAATGACTTTAGTTTCTCCTTTTTCAAATAGTTCTTAAAAAAAACGCTTGATTTTATACAGTGGCGCTTTGGTTTTGCCGGTAAATCTCCATAGTTAAAATTGAAAGTGACTATGTATGCGTGAGCATCGGGCAAAAAGTGTTTGAGCGTTTGGAATGATTATTCGCATATGATCAGATACTGTACCCGTCTGGGAAGTTATCAAATCACTTTCATTCTAAAATCTCTATTATCTTCAGAGATAATCGACCATCTGATTATCAATTTTATTCCAATGGCGGTAGTAAATAATGGCAAATTTTAAAGCAAAGCACACTGCAACCCAAACTACAATGTTGTTCGACGGGTTGACTACCTCCAAGTAGTTAAATTTGGCATGACTTTCACTTCATTAACAACGGCTAAGTTAGGTAACACACCCTTAACAAAGCTGATTGATGACAGTCCCGATGACTGTTGTCAACATATTTTATTCACCCCGCACAACGGGCGGGAAAATCATCTAGTGTATTATTACTAAGCTAGTTTTAATTGATTTCTTAAAAAAAAAAAAACTTTTAAAAACTAGTTGGCTTTGATTTATCATCTGAAGGGAAAACGAACTGAAATGCATTACATCTTGTTTCCAGTGCAAGTTGAGTTATGAAGACTGACTTCTCGTCTTTCGTGTATTTTCAACATTATCATCATCAGTGTTGAACCGGAAGTAGCAGGAGACTTGAAGACAAGTTATGAGCCGCTTCTGTTCATCTGGATTTTGCATTTTCCTTTTTGATCTAACATGCGATTTCTCTTCCATAAAGAATTTGATACCTTTCCTTGGTCTACTTCCTTTCTTTCATACCTTTAGACGCATAATTTACTACAGTGTTGCTCAACCGCCGGGCCGTGTCTCCAATCGTGTTCCCTACAGGGTCTCTGCTCTTTATGCTACAGCTATTGAAAATATTATTTCATCAACTGGATCCTGGAACTGTTTAATACATGAAAATCACTGTTCTAAGTAAAATAGTTGCTTAAATTGTTCCTTAAATAAAAAAAAAAAACGTGAATGTAATATAGTTTTTCTTTTTCTTTTCAAAAGATCGGTCTTTTAATTGACATGACACGGGACAATATTTGTTTTATTTTCTATAAGGGTGAGGAAGTGATTTTGCCCAGTGGAGGATTTTTGCACGCACACAAAAAAGAATTTTATCCAACCGAAATGTTGTTCTAAATTAGATTTATGAAAACAGACTGGAAAGCTCTTCTTGCAGACAGCAGTGGCGGCTCTTGTATCTAAGTTTGTTCGGTTGTGTAAACTACCCTCTAATATTTTTATTCTTGAAATGTGTCACAAAACATTCTTATTCTTATCATTCTTTAACTCACTGAACGCCCACATAACAGAGAGAGAGAGAAAGTTAGCGCGCACGCAATTCTGGCTGGTCAAAGTAGCAGCTCGTTTGCTTTCTATTTCCTTCAGGTTGACAACCGAGAACGATGAGGGTGTAAATGGAACTTCTGGGCTTATGAGCGGGTGGAGGAGTACAAGAGGGTACAGGGAAGATCGTTACCTCCATAAGACTATATATGGTAGCAATTTTTGCACAACCGAAGTAGACTCAATAGCGTACACACAGTTTCTCGAGTGTAAAATTCCCGCACCCTTGTCAGTGTGGACAGTGTTTCCACTCTCACTTCAGAAATAATTTCTCGCATCTATTTTTCTTCTTTTGAGGTCAATTGATTCAATGGAAAGGCAGGCGGTAAAGAGCCTTTTAAGTTGGAATGTCTATGATAAAATATATGTTATTAAAAGTGCTTTTTAAAATCATTTATCTTGAATAATCCCCAAAATAAGAGAAAATAATTCTTAATTCTTTTGCTTTTTTTAAAAATTATTATTCTTAAGCATAACCTAGCTTTGAATTACGCTGCTGACTCTCCTGATTAAAGCTTCTGAAAATTCTCTCAGCTTAATTCAGTGCATGTTCAAGTAGTACGTAACTCTGATTTAGTGAAAGAAACTCACCAAGTATGACAGCTTTACGATATATGATTTTCAATTCTACACGTTTCCAAAGCCAGGAAATGAAATTTTGGATGAAAAGTTAACCAAAAGATGCAATAGCACTCACCGAGCAGCCGTAGCTCAGTTCATAGAGTATTAGCTTCGTTTGCGGGAGGTCGTAGGTTCGATCCAGCACCCGACCGACTGAGGCTTTCCATGGTTTTTCTGTTACACGAGACAAATGCCGAGATCGTATCTTAAACCTTGGACCAGGTCGACTACTTCCTGTATCCTTTCCCCTACCCTACCCAGCACTGAGCCATAGATGCCTAAAGGTCAGAAATGTATTCAACTCAATAGCACCACGCGTGTAGTGTACCACAAGAGCCTACGAAGAATAAGGATAGGTTTCACGGGAACTTTACTTTAATGACTCTGCAGCATCTTCAGTTCATCCCAAGGAGAAAGGAACGCGTTAGGTACTGATTATGTTCTTAATTCAATGGCTATCCCAGCATTCGTCTGCATGACTGACGGACACCTCGGAATGACGGGCCCTTGAGTTCGATCCCACGTTGAGTCACGTCCTGGGACGGACATAACGCACAGCGATGTACTGCTCTTGCATATGAACCTTTTCATCTGGCGAAAATTGTGAACAATTAAAATTGCTATTGCAAATGCTTCTCATGTGATTATAAGAATGAGCATAGTTGATTTGGCTCCGTCTCGACAGGATATATTTCTCAATAGATTAAATATGCTATTAAACTTCTGCTTCCACTCATCAGTTTTCGATAATTTTAAGGATTTTTCTCCAATATTCTCGGAGTTCCTTCCTATCTTTTTGTAACTTACATTTATAGATCACACAGACAGTGAGACAGCTATGATATTAGCATGACACATGTCTGGGGAGCGAGCGCTCTTTCAGGAAAAGAGAAGAAGGTAGCGGCCAGGACAATTGTCTAGGTGCTATGCCGATATTCGCCTTGTGAAGGTTAAAAAACATGGAAAATATCAGTCAGTAATCTAGCAGTACGATTCGAATATATCTGCCTCCTCAATGCCGATTCAGAGTCCGTGAACGTAACCACAGGACTACGGAGGCTGAAAATGTTTTATTTCTTGCTATTAGCATTAAGTACGTTATGTATTTAAAATTAGTTTAATTCATTTTCTACTTCATTCACTTCAAATTTTGTTTCAGTTTTGCACATTTACATTTCGGGTCAAGAGTCGCCACTGCTATTTACAAATAGTACTTTAATTGATTCCTTGGAAATCACTACAGCCTCCTGTTGTTGTGTTGTGTAGAGTGTGTTTTATTATTGTTCTTTATTATTATTATTATTATTATTATTATTATTATAACTACCACCACCACCACCAATAATAATAATCATGCAAAAGATGCTGTAACATTCTGTGCACCACCTGAAGTTCAGACCACGAACCGCCACTGGCAAACAGATAAAAAAATCAACTATAGTAGAAATATCTAAAGAATGTCTCTGTAAATCTGTAACCACACCCACGAACGCGCACAAAGAAGAGCCATTGCTATGGATACTTAATGGCGGATAGCCATATACTTGGTTGCCAAATTTCAATTTCCAAGGTGGCTGAGTAAAACTTAAAAGACGTGTCATTCTGGATATTCTGGCTAAGGATAGTATCGAGACGAGACTGACATCAGTCTTGTTGTCGTCTTATTTTTTTTTTTAGGATACTCTTGGTTCTTGTTTCGTCTCACCTGAATTTTTTTTATAATTCAATAAATCATTAGGCATGTTTTGTTTAGTTTGTGATATGGTTAGAGTAATCGAGCCTTCCACATTTATGTCAAAGTTCAGTTCAAAGTTTTTATTATATAAATACTCTTGATTTTAAATGTATTCAAGATAATTAATTTTATAAACAAACATCAAATTGAATTTTAAACGTATTGCGGGTTGCTGTTAATTTTCATGAAGTTCAAAAGTATAACCAGAGATGGCAGCACTATTCCTTCTACTATTCTAAGATCATAAGGAAAGAAAGTAGATGTTATGTTTATGGATACCAAACATTTGTAGAATGATATAAAAGGTTAATAGCTTTAAGTTAAACCAAGTTCGTGGAAATATATGTATTTTGTATTATGTAAAGTAAAATGTGTCATAGATGTTTGTAACGTTAGTTCACATAAGAACCAAGTTAGGTTTTACCAGATACAAAGTTGAAGTATTTCTATAAGCTCATAGATAATATCCATGCAGGATTTGGTATACAATATCACGAAGATGAAAAATGCCCAAATACACCACATTGTTACAAATGTAAAAAATCTCACATCAGTACCAGCTGTAAAATAGTACCAAATATTAACTACTGCGCCACTTGCAGATGTCAAGGTCACCGAACTGCTGCGGGCAACTATCCTTCACGCGCTATGCAATGTAAATCGTCCTTATCAACTAAAATATTAAGATCTGAAGTACCTAACACTATTTATACCAATCAACTAAAAGACACACAACATTGCTCTAATACCACTTCCATTGACATTTTCAGTTCCGACGAGTTCATCCAAAGAAATTTACACATCAATGCACGATCGATATATTAAAGTGGATCTCAACAGTACTGACTATGGTTAACAAGGCTACTGAAGTCTGAAGAGATCTTCCAATACAACTTGAACATTCTCAGTTCGGTGGATGGCAACATTTTTGTAGGCCACGAAGCATTTAGGAAGAAACAATAATCTAACAGGGATATACAATCTCAAAAAAAAAAAAAAAAAAATAGTTCTACAAAAATATGTTTTTCTTTCAGAAAAGTAAAACTCCCAAGAAAATGCACTCACTCAAAATAACAATACTATAATGTAAAAAATAAAATATTGTCATCGAATATTATTTCCACGGATCTGACGGCATCCACAAAATTAATTTGGCAACAGAGAAACGAAATCTTCGAAATGCTAGAACTACTCCTTTTTCACCCAAATCCATACCACCTTGGATATGAAATTTAATTAGGATATAATTCATCACAAATATTTCAAGCTATTCATTTAGTTTACCTTCTAATATAAACCATTAACCAAAGAACTGTAACAAACTCCAGTGGCTTCACGGTTGTTTGGTGAGGCGGAATGCTGTTCATGACTAGGGGCTCGATTCATACATCTCACAACATAATATGAATTCTAACAATTAAAACTACTTCACAGGACGAAAGTGGCCTAAACTGGCCAGAAGTCCATTCTGGGTGGCCCTGCGGGCCCTGGATAAATTTACATTGCATGCATAGGAGAGAGGGAAAAATCTATGTTGGATTATTATCACTTATTAAGAATAAAACACTTATTTTTCCACGACGTTGTGTTTGATTATTCAACACTTATTGTCAATGCGTAGGAAGCTGAAAAGCTCCGCAGTATTTGACAATAACGAAGGCACTCTGTAGATATCGCGTTCAACTGCTGTAACCACGTTGTGAAGCAGAGTTGGAGCACTTTGGTTAACTGCTGGAGATAAGATTCCTTCAATTCTAAAGTTTGATGCATGAATCCAGAAACCCTGAGAAAATATAGAGTCAACTTCAGTAAATGGGAAATTCTTCAGCGTTAAGAAATTAGGTACACACAGCAGCAACCGAGAAGGACCGAATTTAATAGAGTATTAAAGAAAACAATTTCCAATTTCGGTCTTGGTCTTTGTCTCGGTCTTAATTGTAAACCTGTCTCGTCACGTTGGTCTTGGTCCCGTCTCGAAAGACAATAGCCTTTAAAAATTTGCCATCTCTTGACTCATTTGAAATAGGTACGCAGGCTTTCCGATCTCAGTACAAGAACAAGAATATTAATATGATATTAACATAGTTTGTTACATTGTTAGATTGGGGGTTTAGATAAGATATAATGTTCAGAAATGGACAGAAAAACGTTACGGTTTAAACTAATAAAGAAGCTTTAGTTAGCAAATATAGAATACGAATAAATGAAATACGAAAATATTTCTATTATGGAAACGAATCCATATTATACCACAAATGCGAAAATTGGTATACGTAACATTAAAGTTTTGCTATTTCTTAATTATATTTACATTGTGACAAAAATTTTACTGGCACCATCTTTTGCCAACTTTTGTACAAGGAAATAATCAAATGCAAAATAAATAAATAATGAAAATACATTTTACCGAACTCCAACACGAAATAATTTATTTACGGTAGCGGTCCTTGTGGTACTACATGTGCATAATACGCCTACTGGACTCCCCCCTCACTTGAGTTTCATAAAAACAATACTGTTTTCATCGAATGTACTGTTATATTTACGTGATGGTTTGTGCAGAATTTCTAAGCACAGATTAAGAAATTCCTAACAGGGAAACTTTATACAGCTTTTAGGCTTCAGCAAATCCTAGAAAGTTTTGTACACACTATCCGATTTGTACAATTTCCAGAGAGGAGGAAAAATTTTCTTAGAGCGTAGAAGACCGTATTTTATATTCGTTCATATCCCAGGTTTTGGGTAAATTTTGAGTCTGGGAGGATTTTCGCAGAGAGGGGCAAATCCCAACCATCCCCCGCTTCAAATTGAACACTACTTGTACTGTACAAACACTGCCGGCATGTCTGTCTGCTGAAAAGATTGAACTCAGGAACTATCAGGTCTATGAACGTAGTTGAGATGTCGTCGGAAAGATCTCATCGAATCAAGTTCAAATCTATGTAGATCATTCAAATTGGATCAGTGAGTCTGGAGATAGTGGTTGAGGTGTCGTTGGAAAGGTATGACGAGACGAATTCAAACCCGTATAGATCATCTAGATTGGAATAGCGGGTCCGGAGATATGGAGGTATCCATTTTCCCCATGGTAACTTCCATCCCATGAGATACTAGGGCTACAGAGGTTGTTGTGGTTGAGATGTCGTTAATGATCTCTATGAGACGAGTTCGAGCCTGTGTAGAACATCCAAAGAGGACGCTCGTTGCTGAAGCCTACCGGTAGCACATGTGCACAGTCCCGCGACTTAGCTTCTACTTACTTCTTTCCTTTGCTTAGAAACATATTTAAAAAAAAGACCATTAGATTGTCTCCATTCCTTCTTATAAACAAACATCTTCACCCCGCGCCGTATCCGAACGAAACATAAAATCAGGGAACTGAACGTAAAAATGGGTGGTTTTTAAATTGTTGTAGCTTTCATTAGGCTTTTAGTCGAAAACCAGGCGGACGACCAACTTCGGAATAAATGCCCAATTGAGCAACTTCAGTTTAAGCTTCTTATAATTTCTCATTTTCATTAAATCGCGAGCTCTGCAAACTTCCATGAACTATCCTCGTAATTATATCAACGCATTGGAAATTACGTTCAATAACACTGCATAAAATTTATTTACTTACCTAATTGCCTTCTTCCATTTCTTTTTTCCTGGTTTTCATCCTTTGGAAACATGAAAAAGCGACACGTCTCTCTCTCATTCTAATGTTTGCAATCTGGTACGAAGCACATACCCATGATGAATTATTTATTATTATCGAAGAAACTACATAAACCAACCACACTGTTCACTGTTGTTTAGACTTAAACATGGTGGGTTGCCATGACAACCAACCGGATCTGACGGGTGACTTTTGTGGTCTATTGAAGCGACCGGTCCCAAATTCTCGAAATGCGGACTATAGATACCAACCTTTACGTCATATTAGGAAATATTCAGGAGAGCATAAATATGAGACATCAATGGAGCAAATCAACCAATCATCATGGCAATAAAAGAGTATCAGTTCTGAAAGAATGGAGAAGCCTAACCAAACTTGAAGTACTTGTCCCCGCTAGGATAACACAATGATGACAGAAGTTGAGTAATCATTAATCGTGGTGTACGACATTCATAATGCACTTTGCATATTATTAACGGAGAGGTGATATTTTCCTTTTCGGAAAAGGAGGGAAACGGTGTAACCATACAAGACTTTGTGAGAAAAGCTTAATGAAGGGCAGGCAGTCAAGTGGAAAGAGCAGTCAGAGTCAATTGACCTTGACAGAACACCTGTTGAACTTGCTTTTTTTAAAGTTCCACGTGGTGTTGGTGTGTTTGTTCTTTTCCCATTGAAGACCTGAAGCACGTGACTCGACAAATGGGGAGAATGAAGAGGATTTTTGCGCATAAGATGGACTGAATAGTCTTCCAAATATTTTGGATTTTTTTAGTCAGGTATAGACTAAAGGAAAATAGCAGAAATAGTTGAACGGATTCGGTTTTCGGATATCCGGATCCTCCGAGATCCAGTTCCGAGTTTTACAGAGAAATACCGGAAGTGTATTATAAAGAAATGTGAACCTCGATTAAGTTTCAGAGATAAGAAATATATACTTCCAAAAATCATAGATGAGAAATGTATACTTCCAAAAAATCATAGATAAGAAATGTAAACTTCCAAAAAATCGTAGGTAAGGAATGCAAACTACTTCCAAAAAATCATAGATTAGAAGTGTAAACTCTCAATTAAATTTCATAGATAAGAAATGCAAACTTCCAAAAAAGTCATTGATAAAGAAATGAAAACTTCCCAATCATTTTTCATAGATAAGGTATTTTTTATCAGGAGGCTAGAATATTGAACCGGAAACTGAGAGATCGGAGTTCCTTAACAATCTCGGCAACGACAATTCTTTGAATGTATTAGAAAATTCGGGTTCTCGAAAAACGAAAACAAATATATTTATTTTGTTCGTCCGTAGTAGCAACAAGATACACGCTGTGAATGTACGGCACATGTGTTTTACAATGTAATACAAAATACTGTACAATGCTCAACTTCAGTAAATTAAAACAGAAACAGAAAAAAAGGAAAAAAACAAAAAGGGATAGAATAGAATTTGATGGAAAAAGGAGGGGAAATAAGTAATGTGTATTTTTTTTTCTCGCTAATAAGGATATCCTGAACACGCAAACATGCGTTTTTTGTTTGTAAATGTCTGATAACAATTCACGCCAAAATGATAGACATATGTCAGGTTATTTCAAGATTAAATAAAAGGAAAATAATAACATTAGAGAAAATAAAAAAGAATGGGAAGATCAAAAGGGTAAACTGATGTGTTTGTAATTTGTTTGTAATTCCAAGACTTTCTATAATGTAACAAAAGATACTAAATAATTGAGAAAAAAAGGGGGGATAGATGCTTATTTGTTTGTCATGTCAAACTTTTTGATTTGAATTGTTTTTGTGTGTATTGTACGTGTGTAATTGTCTTGTCAGAAAAAAAAGGTACTATACTCTTATGAATGATGTAGCACCGGATTAAATGATCCTCTTGCGTTTGTTTACTAATCACGTACATTTTGACTGTCTTTAAATAAAAGTGAAATTTTGCTTAACATGCAGAAGACTATGATAGAGGGAATAAGTGGTAAAAATTCTCTAGTGATTATCTGAAGTCTCTTCTCCTGATCTTTCTACTTTGAAATTTAACGATAACTTTACATTTCTTATCTATGATATTTTGAAGGTTACATTTCCTATCTATGATATTTTGAAGGTTACATTTCCTATCTATGATATTTTGAAGGTTACATCTCCTATCTATGATATTTTGGAAGATTACATTCCCTATCTATGATATTTTGAAGGTTACATTTCCTATCTATGATATTTTGAAGGTTACATTTCTTATCTATGATATTTTGGAAGTTTACATTTCTTATCTATGAATTTTAAATTTGAATTTTTATTTATGGCCTTCAGGCATCTAAGGCTCAGGCCGGGTCTTATCTATATGAAACTTAATTGAGATTTACATTTTATTTTATCTCTCAAACTACTTTGAAAGTTTTATAATTTCTTTGTTGGAAGTTTATAAGACTCCAACAGCTAGTTGGAGCAGCTATGCAGCTAGTTTTCTGGTTTGCTTAATTATTTTCCAGGGAAGTTTCTGAAACTAATTAACAGTGTTCAAACCCTATTTCCCAAACAACAGTGTAGTGTTTTGTGGCAAATTGGTTCTGCAATCTTTTACATTTAAAATTGCTTGCATAAATTTAATGTTTGATGGAAACTTAGTTACATTTTTTTTTCTCATGTGCCACGGCATGAGTGTTGTAACTAACATTATCACCATTGCAGTGAAAACACCAGTTTTTTTTTCCTGTGTAGTGAAACTGGTTTAATATTGAAGGTATAAATGAATGTTATCAGTTTTATTTTATATTATTCGTAAGTTTTTTATCTATCTGTCTTCAGGATATTCCACCACTGGCTAACGTGAAAGGTTCTAGCTCCGAAATTTCGCTTTCTTTGCTACAAAGATGTATATAATTTTCACCCATAAGATAGAAAATTTATTGCCTTGCATTTTTTGAAACAGCCTTCATTATTTGCTATTAGGAGACTTTGAAAAAAAATCGAAAAGAAAGTGTTAAACCAAACAGCCCAAAGCAAGGATTTTGGGATCCAGCGCATGCCAGCAAAAACCTTCCAACACTTATGCGAATAATGATATCGACGGCTTCGTCGGGGTGTAGCTGCCCAATGAAACTAGTATGAAGGCGTTAATCTTGATTAGTAAAAATAATCAAATTCTTGGTTAAAAGAATGTCTTATTACTTTTGCTAACATACCGAGCCTCCATAGCTCAGTGGTAGAGCGTTGGCGTAGTATTCAGGAGGTTGTGGGTTCGGTTTCAGCGGCCAACCACCCTGAGTGAGGTTTTTCCAGGGTTTTTCCTCAGTAACACTAGGCAAATACCGGGATGGCACCTTCTCGAATCCCTTCCCCTCCCCTATCCTGACCTGAGCCTTAGATGCCTAAGGGCTATAAATAAAACTCCAATTCAACTCTTGCTAATAGACCTTGTAAGTGATTGGAAATCCACTTTAAATCCCGTCCTTAAGACATCTTCATACGATGGAAGGCAATGGCAAACGTTCGTCAGTTCACTTTGCCCAAGAACCTTCGTGTCATATACCTGCCTACTGGCAAAAAGCGCACCATTATCATACATAAACTATGTAAGAATATTGTCATAAGAATAGTATATCACGCCATGTCAAGTCAAGATCTCAACGATCAAGCTTTTTAAAAGCGTTTATCTTCTATCAACACATACGGGACATAAGGTGTCACTCAAAGAATCTTTTAACAATAAACACATATGTTTTTGGTGACATTACTGACAAGAACGAATCAACACACCTACAAACATATACAAAAAAAAAAATACTACAAGAGGAGTGAATGTGATAATAGCGAAGTCACTGAGATGGAAAAAGCTATTCTGCTTTTTTGCCCTCTGAAAGATCATATTAACCCAAATATCCCTTCACTATACACTATATAATGGTGTGTCTTTGTGTAGTAATATATATATATATAAGTTCAACTCATCATTCCACACACACAAAAAGGATATTCTCACATTTATGTATTGTTGTGCAAACATAGAAAACACCCACACTTACACACAAAAGCGCAAAGAAGGAACATTATTTTTCTTCTTTTTTTTTCTAAAAAAAGTTTTTTTTCTGTTGAAACGGATATATGTAACAGGAAATAACAGGGGAGGAATAAATAGAGATGGAACAATATAGAAGTTACGCTCTTTGATTTTGTTTTGTCTTTTTGTTATTTCAAATCGAACGTTTTGCTCACTGATTTTCACCCCCCTCCCTCCCATTCCCCCACCTTTCGTATGGGCTCTCACACATACCATGTCGCTCATAATTCAGCATAGCACCTTATTTCCGAACTTTTCCTTCTATAACAAGATTTTTTTTTTTTTTACTGATTGTTGGTATCCATAGGGGGTAATGCGAAGTCAGATGGTTATACAGCTGGAGAAAAACATATAGAACGGGAAAACTCAAACTGTTTTATGTTGGACCATTGGTAAAGATTCGCCATGGTAGGGATATTTGTTATTACATGAAGAATTTTCCGACAACTTTTCTTCAAATAACTGTACTTTTAAAAAAAATTTAAAAAATTTAGAAAAAAAAGAACACGCTTTTTAAGCAAAGAAAAATGGATTAAAAAGTAAGAAATACTAAATTTATGAATCGAAAAATAGAAGTGTGGATGCTCTTAGATATTATGATTTTATGATAAGGTAAACAAGAGCACTCACGCTTTTATTTTACGATTCATAAATTTAGTATTTTTTTTTTTTACTTTTCAGTCCATTTTTCTTTGCTTAAAACGTGTGTTTCTTTTTTTTTTAAAAAAAATCCTTTTTATTTTTATTTTCTATATTAAGAGCTTCACAAACCCAAATCCTAAAGTGTTCTGCAACCAGTCAAAACACAACATCGTTGCAGGCTAGTATTTATTTTAGGATAAAGAAGTTCATATTAAATCATTATATTTTAATTAATTACAGTGAACTGGATTATTCTGTTGTATATCTAATGATTGAATATTGTATTGTCATCGGAAGCAAGCAAGTTTACAAAATTTTAAAGAAATCGGATGATGAAATGTGAGTACAATTACAAGATTTGTACCAGAGATGAAACATGATTACAGAAGTTAATAAAAAGCGTGTAATAAGAATGGAACCTTTTTTTCCATTTTGCACATCTTTAAAAGAATACCTGTATATGCAACATGGAGGCTGTTAGGTCAAGTCACAGTAATATAGCGGCTAATGTCCCGGTCTTACTGTCATCACTGGAGAATAGGAGTACGCGATCATCAGAAATTTCGGGAGAAAATTGAGTGAGAAATACGGAGAATATTCTCTTTTTCTGGAAAACTAAAATTTCTAATAAATTCTACAATATTTGCATATCCTTATGTCTTGTTTTGAATTAATCTAAAAATTCCTGCTCTTGACGCGCATTTCTTGGTAATCTTCTTTGTTAGAACAGTTGTCTATAATTACTATGACCATAATTATTTTCTCAGTCAAAATTCGGGACAGGTTTTACCAAGATCTAAAAAAAGCTTATTTGTGGGTTGTGTGAGAGCCAACCCAAGAGAAAAATGTTTTAATCAGGCCATAAACTTAGTTTAGATTCTGATTTTCTAGGTCTTGTATGCGAGAAATATTATAAGACCATTATGAACTGAGAAGTTAACACCTTACATATATTTTTCTCAAGTGCGTCTTGTCAAGTATTTCCATAGTTTCAAACAAGAAAGCAAGTAAAGGTGATTTTTTTTTAAAACTAATTTTTACCAAAAAATCAGAAATCGTATTTAATAACGATATTTAACAAAATTTATTTATTTTCCTAATTGCCATGGGTGGATTAAGGAGATAGACCCGGGGGGGGGTCAATTATATAAAAACTATCGTTTAGAATGAAACATTTAAAGTCATTCTGAAATGACTGGGGGGCGAGGGCAATGCATGGGCATAAATCCGCCCATGTTAATTGCTTTCTTCCATGTTTTTTTTTATTTATTATTATTACTATTTGCGCTCATGTAATACTTAGACTCCGGGTTCACAGCTATCTTCTATGTCAAGACAGCTGTTTCAACTGAATTGTTGATTAGCGAAGAAATTTCTACATAAACAAAATTGTTGAACATATTAAATCAGTATTGACTGAATGAGGTAAGATCTTTATTGGTTTGTCTATCTGTAGTGATACCACAGTGGTAATACTTCGGCACTATGTCATTGAGTAGGTGGGTTCTTCCTGGAAGATTGGGTGCTTTCTTCGGGTATCTTCGTTCATGATCGGCTTCTGTCCCAGTTTCACACCCGACATTTAGCTACTAGTGTTTTCGAAAATCAAACACTTCTTCAAAAGGTTCACTTCAGACGAAGATGTCAAGACATATAGCTCACTAGACTTATTGAGAGTGCAGACAATGCATTCTTTAGATATGCAACACACACGTAAAACACACAAAACTGACACAATATGTACTACACAAGTCTTTTCGTTACGTTCCGTGTACATAAGGATTTTTTTAAAAAAACACACACACACACACCTAGAACCCTCATCATGAGATGCCATCAAGATCTTGTCATGTTAACTATAGATTTCTTGCCGTTAGCTTACAGGAATCCCCCCCCCCCCCCCCTTATGAGATCTCAAACGAGCCTATCCAAAGCTTCTTTGGCAGCACGTAGGGATTTTTGTCTATTCTTCAGGAGTCTTTTCGCCTTCCAATCTTTATATCATGTCGTATAACGATTATGGCCCTCTTTTCAGTCTTCACAGCATCTCCAACAGACCTTCTAGGTGCCCCAATCCTATGAGTTCTATCAAGGTGTGACCGGTTAATATGAATTAGTTTGAGATTGTTATGAAGAAATTGAAGCACAATGTCCTCAACAGCCTCATTGAGTGTTCAATGATTCCATTTATGACAATTGAGTTTCTCCTAGAGTTCTGTGTAAGATCGTCGATTTCTTTCTTTAGGTTGTCTAAGGGTCAGTTCTACAGTACTCTCATTTTGCGTACTTTCATTGGCCAAAATCAGACTTGGCCTTAACTTAGCGCTGACTAGAAGGTTAGAGGTCGATTGCAGAACTGACCCTTAGTCGATCTTAACAGAAGACAGCGAGCCCAATCTTTGAATTCATTTCTCAGTTTGTGAAGCTTATCAGATAGACTGACACTAGTCTCTTTGTTACTCTGTTTCCTTATGAGAGTGTCCAGTCGTTGTTGGATTGAGTCCATAGATATCTCAATGCCATTGACTGGACTAGCAACGGTTAAGATTGTAAGTTTAACCACGGCTCAACAAACCGTAGAAAACCACTGTGAGTGAAAAGAGCTTACACCCGGCAAAATGAAAGTCGAAGTTCACTTGAGGTAACGTTAGGCCGGAGATCAAGCAGGGGGAGCGGAGAACTAGTCACTCTCGTCCATTCAAACTCAACAGCCACAACTCATCGGAACAGTGTTTGAAAACTATTTACTAACTAGACGTCTCACCAAACATTGAATCGAGCAGGTTTTACTTCAGATTTGATACACCATTAGAACTACGTCTTTTTTAACAATGATATTTTAAGGCAGGGAACTGTCATACGTGTGTGCGTGTGTATGTGTCTTTTATATGGTATTACTACTATTATTTCTGTCAATATTTAATCAATGTTTATTACTTTCATCTCCTGGGTTAAAAGTAAAAGCCTCACCATTTAAAATGTTGTCAAATAATTGGTTTCCTACTAATTTAATTGTTATTTATTTTACAGTTTGCTACCATTGGTAATGTATTATCGTGTGTGTGTTTTTTTACGTGGACATACTATTTCTAATGATTTTTTCCTAAGTATATTTATCTTCTTTGTATTATTATGTTGTTATATTATGTGCACTTATAGTAAGTAATAGCTTTGTATGTTTTGTATATTTATGGCTAAGTTGAAGAAAAGGTTTTGCAACCTTAAGGCTAATTCACACACACGGTGTCGTGCCCATGCCATGCCCCAACAATACAACCTTGAAAAGAAACCATTTCGGTCGCAATAAGAACATCTTCCTCCTTGCAATCCATCCTTGAAACTGGTGTTGAACAGCACGGCATGGGAATGGCACCCTATATGTGAATGGTCACGGCCATGGCACGGACGGAGCATAGCAGGGGGACGGCATGGGCACGGCACCGTGTGTGTGAATTAGCCTTAACTCCGGCATAATATAAGGCGAAATAAATAAATATGGGACGCGAGCTGTGAAGGAGGTAATAAAGAATTGCCTGCAGAACTATTTTTTGGCAAAAGGTACGAACGCTGGCAAAAATGTGTCACTGCCGAAGACCATTACTTTGAAGGTGATGTTGTCTAAATAGTTGTAATAAACCTTTTTCCAGGGAAGTTCAGTTTATTTTTTTACTGTAGCCCAAACAGCATGTATGTTGCTTAGCCTGAATGATTTCTGCAGCTTCAAAATTCTCCTTCGTCAAAATTTTGGTATCAGGCAATTTACAGTTCAAATTAGGTTATTGTACAGTACAAAATATAGTTTAGATTGATTGAACAGTGCTGGTGTGTCTATTGGATAGACATGCAAACAAATATAGACAGACAGAATTCCATCTTACTATACCGTATTTGCCGTCATATAAGATGCACTTTTTTCTTCTTCGAAAATCGTCCTCAAAAAGAGGTGCGTCCTGTACGCCGGTAAATACAGTAATTACTTTATAGGAAGAAAAGTAATAAAATAAACTTGGGAAGAAACAAGGATAATGAATGCATGGATTAGTAGACTATTATATATGCTAGGTTAAATTATATATCTATATCTATATCTATCTATCTATCTATCTATCTATCTATCTATCTATCTATCTATATATATATGTATATATATATATATATATATATATATATTTATATAAACGTCAACTTATATATATATCTTTTTCAAATTCAAATCTAACCAGAACTTGATAAAAATATATATATAAGTTGACGTTCTGTAAACTAGTACTATTAAAGGTTATGTTGCTGTTGTTATTGTCTGAACTGCATGTTGTAAATCGCAGATTTAAGTATTAGCGTCAGAACCGACATCCAACAGGTAACTTTACAAGTACAGAAATAGCTCATTATACAGCGAAATTCAGTGAGAAAGCCTCCTCAATAGAAAGTTCTGGAAAAACAGAAGTTTATTCGTTAGTTCAACCTGATGACAATTTTCTATGATTGTTAGAGGAACATGAATATTGTCAAATTGACTTCGACGGAAGGTGGTAAAGTTTTCCAGCCCATCCTAAGTCGTTTCCTCCAAGATAGCTAAAATACTATCCTACCTCAGCCATAGTTCTGCACCTCTCCTATCGCAATGACCTAACCGAAGATTTCCATGCCTTTTTTAAGAGCAGAGGTGTTACTATGTACTGAAAGTCTATCGTACGAACCAATTGAGACTCAACAAACAAAGTTCTAACATCATAAAATTCTAATCATATATAAACAAATTTAATTAAAAAATGAACAAAGTCCCGAGTTTCTTAGAGGCTCGGGCTCCGTTGATACAGTATTGCCCTCACTGCTTCTCGTCAGCCAGCTTCAACGGCTTCGCCACTGACTCACTGTGATGTGAGGAGCAACGAAAGAGGAAAGGCACGTTGTAAATTGGCATGATACGATAAGCATATTTCAAGCTTGATATTACGTTGATTTTGACTTGTTCAAATTTACAAAAACTGTATTACCTTGGCATTGACTTCTTCAAATGGACAGAATACGACAAGCTTGTCATTTGTCTTCTTTTTTTTTCTACCAGTTATTTACAAGCGCTCAATGTCGCATGTATAGGCTAATGCAGAAATCATTTAATTTGTATCTTGTCGAGGACTGGGTAAATTTTCTTACATGGACGACTACCTAGGCTGTTTCAACGCCCCAACATATTATTTAACATAACAAGTATATTTGTGTATGGTTTAAGGTATGTTAATTCAGAAGGGGTTAAATATATGTATTTGTATCTCTGTCTATAAATGACTTCGTATCAACATCAAAACATCGGCTGTAAACAACTGGATATTGTAAACAATTGTGAACAGTATATTTGGCTGTAATATGGGTTAAATTTATGTATTATTTTTATATTGAAAACCCAGGTTGTCGATTTTTCCTAGTAGTAAATATAGAGAAATGCACCCACTCATCCAATCTGGATTACCCAAAAAGAGTTCGAACTTGTATCGTCAAGATCTTACCAACAACACCTCAATCCTCTTTGTAGCAATAGTACTTGGATAAATAAATGAAGAAGGTAAGCAAGCGACTTTGATGTTGTTTAAAATGTCTCAAAATTCTGCTCTTCATCCATCTAAGGGGAAAATGTAGATATCGCCAACTTGTCTGTAATGCCACACATTATCAATAACAAATCTTGCCTTTTATTCAAAATCGTACTACGGATGGCAACACTGTTTAAGAGAAAGTTCAGACACTAGTGCTGAGATACAATGAAAAAGGAAAATGTAAGAGGAAGCCATAGGGTCACTAAAAAAGAATTGAAACAGGCTTGTCAAAGTGGGCAATATTTTATTTTACAGTTTCTGTTTTCTTACTGGTTCGACAGGTGAAAAACGTTCTTTTGAATGATTCAGTCTTTCTCTCTGTTCATTTTGTTTCCCAGAAATAAAATATTTTTGTATCCTAAATCTATATAATTCATGACGGTGCAAATCGTGTGAATCCCCAGGGATTTTCCCCACAAGTTCAGAAATTTGTTACGCCGTTTTTATTTTTTTTTTATTTTTTTTTTTTTTGTTCACTAACTAATGACACAAACCAGTGAAATGAAGTTGTCTTTTTGACTAACGTGGTTCTCCTCTTCACATACTGGCTTTCATAACTGTGCAATTTGTAAGTCAGTTTTCTAAAAAGAATTTTATTTATGACAACAATGCTTAGTAAAAAAGATCGATAAATAAAACCATCATTTTCAAGGCTTCTCTGAATATTTTCAATTTTATTTTTATCGCTGTAACTCAGTGCCCTGCTAGATGAAAAGTTAAGGTCATCGTCTTGTGATCGAGAGGATTTCGAGTACGATTCTCGATTAGAACGCAACTATAATTACAATGAAAGTGTGTGTTGAAATCTTCGACTCTTCAGCATATCAATCCATCGATATGTTTCATCATTCGAAAATCGGTTATATCAATATTGAACGATATTTTCGTATGGTCTATGTTCAATTTCCAATGTCTTTTTTTTACATGAAATATTCCGAATGATTTACATTAGAACAGGTTTTTCGATTTTCAACGATATTTTCTGATCTGAACCAAACGTGCTTGAATGTCGCATATACAACTCAATTTAATGATATTTTCATATTAATTATATTTGATTTCGAACGATTTTTCGATTTGAATTATATGTAGTCTAAATATTTGATATTTCGATGTTCAATGTATCGATGATTCTTCGATTCGTCAGAAACCGAAATACTTTTACTTTATTTGAGTGCTATAAGCGTCTGAGTGTCCAAGAAAGCACTCAATCAATCGATAATAAAGTACAAATATAATTTATTACATAGCCAATGTACAAAAAAAAAACGTATGAATAAGTTATAACAATAAAATTAATAGGATTCATAGTGTTTGATTTGTTAGTTGCCTTTACCAGATGTAGTCAATACATGTTGACGTTTCATACAAAGGTGCAATGAAAATAAAAATTTTCAATAAACTCTTTACAAGAGAAAACATTCAATAAAGTTTAAGCAAAAAAGTTCTTGTCAAGATTCTTTCTCTTTAGATCCAAAGCTTAAATATTGAAGAATTCATACCAAAAGTGATAATTAAGGGAATAGTATAATAACTTAAACCAAAAAGCATGTTTGTACAGTCCAAATTTATTGGTTGTCGTTTTAGATAAATCGTTTCACATATTGAAAGTGTATTCTAATCTGGATCTCATTTTAATTTTAAATAAAATTAAAAATATATAGACTTTATTGAACTCCTACTATTGATTAAAAACATTATGATTACTGACCTCTCTAAGGATCTTTAAATCGTCTGCTTATAGGAGTAAATTTGAAGTTAATTTAATTACACAAGTCATTAATATAAATATTGAACAATAAAGGTCCTAACCGAGAGCCTTGCGGTATTCCTTTCTTCATAGAAGTTTCTTTCGAGCTTTAGAACTTACCTAATTTAATGCTGAACTTTCTGACACTTAAATAGCTCTTAAACCAGGTAACAAACATAGCCGATAAACCGATCATCGACAGTTTAGTCAACATATGGTCATGATATACGTTGTCAAAAGTCTAGGCGAAATCGGTATATATGACAGCGTGTCGGGATCTAGAAGATATACACACTTGTATACAATATAATTTGTTAGATGACATGAGATTGATTGCTGATTTATCAGGAATAAAACTATGTTGACTCTGTAGATGTTCATAAATAATGATTTCAAATATTCTGGTCATGGAATTTAAAATTGTTACAGGCCTGTAATTAATCACCATATTTGCATATAGCAATGATGTAGGCCATCTTCGGTTGAGTAGGGTAAATACCTCGTCTAAGTGATTTCTTGCACAATTCAACAAGTATTGGAACAAAATAGACAGCGCAGGCTTTTGTGACATTTTATTAAATATAATCAGTACCAATGGCAGATTGGAGGCTCCATAGTCTAGTGGTTAGAGCGTTGGACTCATGGCCGCGTGGTCCCGGGTTCAATTCCCGGCTGGAGTCCCACTTTTCGTTGTCCACCCAGCGTCGTGAGGAAAACTGGGGAGACGTGACGGCCACTCGGTCTAGAAAGCTCCTAATACGCCTGTTCGTGGATAGATGGCGCGCAAATCTGACCATACTGCCATCGCTCAGGTGGACGCAGTTCCACCTAGAGTGGATAGATGGCGTTGGAGCAGGCTCAGAACCTATAGGTCTGTAACACCGGTGGTTATTACTATTATTATTACCAATGGCAGAACGAGTCTTCAATTTCTTTATTTCGGCCCTTATATCTTATTCTGAGATATGCAGTATACCAATGACTGTAGCCATTGTCGTGCATTTATTTATATGAGTAGTAGTAGATGTCATAGATCTTAATAGATGTCTAGAATTGATCTTAAGAGCATGAACTTAACCAAATCCAAAATAGGCCCTTATACTAAAGATTACCCATATTTTCGTTGTGATCTTTTATAGTAATTGAACTATGAACGACCAATTCAGAAGCCAACTTAAACATCAGAAGGCAAAGGCTCTCAATGTTCATGAACCAGTACACAACAACTTCCAGAAAGCCATCTCGCGTAAAATACATATATAACACAGTACGTGAATAGCTATACAAATACTTAACTGTTTGCATTCGCACCAGAAGACCACATTTTCCAAGTCCTCATGAGAATCCTTTATGTCGATACAGGAATCAAAACAGCAGACCAAATAATTACGACATTACGTGTTTGTAATCCTACTATAACATATACTTTAACAAGAACGTAAATAATATTTTTGGTATTAAAAAAAAAACAAAAAAACATCTCGCTTCACTGTAATTCCGAAAGTTGCGAGACCATAAATCCAACAATCTTTTTGATAAGATGGGAGAATACTACAGTGAATTAGGCATATTAAAAATGGCAGATTGTATTCTTTAAAAAAGATTAATTATTTATTGTTTGTCATTTACCTCATTTTACCATTATGTTTTATGATGCCAATTTTATGTAATTAATATTGTATACTGGGTCTTTCTTTTATTATATTATTTTCAAAAATAACCACTATTACTTCTCCAAGTGAGTCATATACTTATTTTTGACTGCTTTTTTTTACTTTTTTTTTTTTTTTTACTTTTCGAAAATGTAAATTTCTAATACCAGTCATTCTCTCCTTTGATATGGAGAACCACGTGCTTATCCATTGCTGATCTAAAATCGGCGACGTAATCGCCTGTATCACGGGAGCTGGGTGATGTCCTTTAGTGTAGTGAGGCCAGATAAGACTAAGCAACGACGTTCTACAAAATAACCTACGAAATATTATCATTAATAGTATTATTAAAGAAGTACAATTGACTGTCCAGTTACAGTAATATTAACAGTACATCTAATTATAATGATGAATCGCTATCAGAGCCGGACTAAGCGGGGGAATCTAAAGGGGCTTCAGCCCAGTGGCCTGCTAAAAGTAAATAAGTTAACTTTACGACTACAGAGAATAAATAACACGGGCCCTAACGGACTCTACAGGCCAGAGCTGGAGTAAGTAGCCCAGGGGCCCCAAATAGCTTAATCCAACACTAATCGCTATTTGTTAATTTGTATATCAATCCTTTTATGTAATATCCTAAAGCGTTTTACCTAAAGACAAAGCGTTATCACCACAGTACTCCCTATTTTCCTTCACTATCTTTTACAAGAAAAGAAAATAGCATCTTTATATGATATTATAAGAACCCGAGAGACGCTTCGCATATACAAATTAAAGAAAATATTACCTTCCTCGCAAAGCAATAAAAGGGGGGAATAATGTTAAGAAATAACAATAGATACAAGATCTCTCGACATCATTGCTGCAAGTCAAGAGAAAATCTTCGTCCAATTATCTCAAAACATTCCGTTCCTTCCTTTCGTATTTCTTTTGTGTTTTATCAGAGAGGAGTAATTAGCAAGCATGAGAAAATTTAGCGTCAAAATAAACATTCAGTGGGTGTTTTTTTTTCTCTCTCTCCGTTTTTAGGCGTATATTCTCTCATCTCATCTTACTCATCCTGCCTCCCTCTCCTCTCCTGCCCCACCTTCTTTCGTCCCCCCATTCCTCTTTCGTTTTCCGCCTATTAAAGAAAACAATGATAACCATCAGAATGTTACAGAAGAGGTCATTTCCCGCATTGCAATGCCCACTTACAGGCCAACTTAGAGCAGAAAGAAAGGAGAAAAGGTGATCATATAACGATTTAAAAATATAAATTATATAAAAAAAAGAGTAAAAATTTAAATAAGAATATGTTATGAAACTTGAAACATTATTGTTATTATTTTTAATTATGAGTTGATAGTACCAAATTACCAAAAATTGTTGATTTTTAGACTTTAGACAGCCATTTTATGAACCTCTAGACTGTCCGTGGCAGATGGACAATAAAATGAGTATTAATAGACAAGATTCATTCGAGAGGGAATCTGGTATCTGGAGAGGGGAACCCTTAATCAGGGCAAGTATCCAGCTTTGAACCCAAGTGTTTCCAATTATTGTATGGCGACTATGTGACTTGAACCATTTCGTTTGATAGGAGTATGTCATACGTATCTCTCTCTCTCTCTCTCTCTCTCTCTCCCTTCTCGTATATATACAGATGTGGACAAGTGGATCAAAATTGAAGGAATTACGCAAACGATAGGTGTCATAAGAATGTGATTGTATCTGTCCTAATCATTGCGTTTCTCGAGCAGATCCCTGCTTTATACATCTTTTTAATGAAAATGTTGTATTCAAACAAGTATGGCTAGCATACATGTTTGCAATGTAGGTTGTATATTACCACAAAAAGGAAATTTGGGAAGTCAGGGCCTCCGAATAGTCCCGCCCTGATTTGTGATCGCTCTCCAACTTCTACTAGTGACCTCCGCATGCAACTACAGCCTCCGTTGCGGTTGTGAATGATACGGTTTCTATCTTAGCGAAGAAAGTTATCGGTTTGTGTATAAAAGAAGAAATAAGGGGAAACAAGTAGACAGGAAAGCGCGAGAAGAGTTCTCTTGATACAGGAGGGAAAACCAGAACATACAGTAAAAAAACCTGAATCGGTTCTAACTACTGTTTGCTTTTCCTGGGAGCATAGTGTGTCACATCAGGAAGGGGGGGTTGGACGCTGTATCGTATTGGTGTTCTGAATGTGTTTTCGTGGACAAGAATAGGTGATATAGAGGTGAACCACCCAAGACGCAACTGTACTTATAAGAGACATGAGCTCAGGTTCCACAACAAGGCAGACTGATAGCAACGGCACTCACGTCAGTAGTGAAAGGCGTGAGGTGCTGCAAAGATGGGAAAGCCCTCACCAAGAGAAAAATATGACTAAAAGAGGCACAATTGTAGGTGTTGGTGTCTCCTATGTGGGTAAATTTTCTTGAAAAATAAAATCTTGGACTTCCACAAACCCGCACAGAAAAGGAAAATTCAGCAGGGAACGAGCCACAATCACTAAACTGGACGATCTGCTGCTGCAAAATGTCCATAGAAATATACGCATTACTTCAAAACATCTGCAACGTGTTGTCCAGGAATATGGAGTGGATCTATCGGAGAGGAAAGTGTATGATTGAGCTCCTCAGTCACCTGTCGAACAATGTTCATAAAATGCTTGTGTCTAATTTGCATGGCCGGGAAAGAACCCAGACATGAACCCTATCGATCGTTAAGGAGTGTCTTTAAACGGAAAATGAAGCAAACAAAATCCAGCAACCAAGGAAGCACTATGACTATCACTTAGAAGATGACAACAGCGAAATTTAGAATTAGTGTCGCGTTTCAATTCAGGGCATGCCAAGACGTATTGGCGCTCCGCTCGGAACTAAAAGGACATCACAATAAATACTGACATAGTTTAGCTTTGCGTTGCTGACACTACAGCCTTGTGTGACATTCTGTGAAACACCACATTGTGTGTCAAAATAAAGTTATATTGCTAAAATATCAGTGTTTTGGTAATAATTTGTCTACAACTAGGAAAGGATAATACCACTAAAGTTATTTCGGTATCTAATATCATTCCAAATTCGAAGTATAAAATCATATTATAATGATTATGGTTATTATTTTATTTCCGTTTCTATACAACCTGCTTCCAGTTCTTGAGAAAAGAAAAGAAAAAGAAAAAGGAACAGTTTTGCGCATCGCTATTAGTGGTGAAGATCTCAAAGAGACCACACAGAATGTGAATCTAACAGATTTGTAGCTTAGAGTCAACAAATCGACAAACAAATAGTTCTCTTTCTGCATATTTAATACTTCCTCAAAATAATACACAAATTTTAGCACTGCAAATTACAATTCTTGAATAAGTTCATAGATATTAAATTAATTTTGTTTTCGAGGGGGTTTATTTCATTTAAGATGCCTAGTGTGATTGAATTGACAAATCAAATAGTCTGCCCTTCGTAAACACTACATGGTCAACTACAGGATTTATGGGCCAACAAATTCGTTTTTCTATTGTTTTTGCTATCTTTTTTTTTCACTTTGCTACTTCTCTCTTTCTTTCTCTTCTGTTGTGTTTTATCTAGTTTTCTTGTCTTTCCCGCTTCCATGTGAGGGTGAAGTCGGAAGACTTTTTTTTGTCCATCTTTGAACTATCTGTTGTTAAGATTTGTCCCTTTCCTTTTTCATCCCCACCCCCCCTTTCCACCTCACTCCCTCTCACTTACAGTATTCTTGCACCCCCCCACTTGAATTACGACCGTCCGAACGGCAGTTCATTCTTACAGGCACCACAGAAACTGACATGTCCCCACGGTCTGAACCTAGTACCCTAACCTTTCTATCGTTCTACGGTGTTCGTTGTTCTCTCTCTCTCTTCTCTTCTCTTTTTCTTGCACACCATTCCTCACCTTCTACGACATCACTTCTCAACCTTAGCATCGCCACCACCCATCCTATCTAGTCTTGACTCCCGCTTCTAAGTCTCGACATTTTCCACCTGATAAATTCAACACTGACAAGACACGGTGCCGCTGTGACCAAAGCTAAAGATTCCACACCGTGTACACAGGTTGCCAGGTGTACTTGTAAGAAATTACACTCTGCTACAATCTATCTATACTGGATGAATGTAAAATCAAGCAAAGAACATGAAATCTAAAAAATGAGAGGGGGGGGGGGCAAGAAAGAAAGAAAAGAATGTCATTGAATCTTCGCTTTCGATAAAAAAAAATCAAGTTAGGAGCAGCGATTCTACTAAACAATCGCAAAGGCTCCAGTCACTTGAAAGCATTCTAGATACGCAAACGCTATTTTCTTATAAAATAGGCTGGCAACACTGACAACTGCAATGCTGGAAAACTCTCAGTATTTTTTTATTGTGTCGAATAATGTTTATGCTAAGTTTGGTGCTGCTAAATCTAACTGAATGGAAGCAATTTGAATAATTGATTTTTTTTAAAAAAAAATGGGTTTGCAACACTGAACCACAGCACCAATGAAGGCTGTTCCGGTGGCTATGAACTATTCTAGTCACGACCTTTCCAACGAAACCTCAGAGACGTCTCTACACCTTATGACTCATGATATATATTTCTGGACACGGGATGGCAACACTGAAAACGGGATTCCTGGGGACGGGAATACGCACAGTATGTTGCTATTGTGTCAAATAATATTTATGCCAAGTTTGATGCTGCGTCTAAAATGATGGAAGCAATCAAAAAAATAATTTGATAGAAAATAAGTTGGCAATACTAGAAAGTGGGTTGCTTGGAGACGTAAGCGACCTCAGTGTGTTTGTATTGTGTCGAATAATGTATTTGCCAAGTCTGGTGCAGCTAGGTATAACTGAATGGAAGCAATGTTAAAAATTACTGTTTAAATATTGGGTTTACAACACTGAATGATTGCACCAATCAAGACGGTTTCCGTGGTTCTGAGCGAATTTAGTTAAGACCTTTCCAACAACACCTCACGCATCTTTCTACACCTTGTAGTTCTGGATATTTAATTTCTAGCCACGGACGGACGGACACCATGAGCGGGAATAAGAGATTCCTTTGGTTACAGCTTTGCTATCAAGGGACCTAAAACGGAAATTTCTTAAATAAAAACAAACAGAAATATGTTTAATGTATTAGCTTTGGTCAGTCCGATGTCAACATACTGCAGCGCAGATAGTAAGGGAATACCTTAAAGTAAGGTTTTATTATCAATGTGCACACTGTTATGGGTATGGGAAATTAAGATCAGGATTCCCAGGTTGGGAAATGTCCAGTGTCACAGAAGTGCAAGGTTCATCAATCTGAAAATCACCTGATAAATCGAGACCGCAGAGCTAAAATCGGTTGCTCAGAACCTGCTTTTGTTTAGCTAGCCATAGCAGATTAAAAAGGAGAGAATAAATCAAGATCTGTGCAATGTGCATTCAAGATCTGAAGTCTCTCTTCCTATTTTGATCAAGGGTTGGCCTGTGTTACGGGCGGACAAAGGGACAAATTAAAACTAACAGAGGATCAAAAATTCTGTTTTGGTCAACGAAAGAACACCTTTAATTTCAATGAGTGAAACAGATTGAGTGAAAGCTGAACTTTCAAAAACTACACTTTGGGGGGGGGGGGGGGGGAAACACATTTTTTGTAAAAATGAATTTTTAAAAATGTTATAGAAGGATTAAAATGTTGTCCACAAAATTTGGGATATTCTGGCAACACTGTTTCCTTAGAATCACAGTGTCCTGTGCCCTGTCGTCTGTTGTAAGAAACTCATTCGAGATCCTGTCGGCAACTCTCCTCTTGAGTTTTTCGCTTTTCTTCATTGCCCCCTGGAGAAAGTAAAAGAAAACAATAGTTGGTGTGGCCCTCCCGTGAGTATAGAGATCTAACACTTCGTAAATATTTGGGACGGAAGTGGCTTATTCCACCAACTGTCCCGTAGCTTCTTCAGACCAAACAGCTCTCCTGAAATATGGTTCTAAAAAATCAACAAGATTAATCTCTCTGTATTTCTTTCTTTGTGCGCGTCTGTGTGTGTTTGATACATATGAAAATATACGTCACACTGATAAATACACTTCAATTTTGTGATAGATATGGATGGCTGTCGAAAGTGCATGAATACGTTAAGTGTGATAAGATAAGATGAGATAAAATTAGGCCTATTTGTATTGGGGGTTATAGCACAATGGCTTACGACCGTTCCGATAAGGTGAAGTCCCTTGCGTGTCGAGGATTACTTCTCCTTATTGGGACGGTCGTAAGCCATTGTGCTATAACCCCCAATACAAATAATGTTATCGTACCTTATCTTATCACACTTTCGACAGCACTTTCGACAGCCATCACAAAATATCTATCACAAAATTGAAGTTTTCTTGTCAATGTGACGTGGATATGTATTTAGGAAAGTAGTATGAGATATGATTCATTGTGAAATTCTATTTAAAAAAATATACGATTTACTAAATCAGTGTTTTAAAGCGTTGTCTGAAGACCACTTTTGCCTTAACCTAAATCTACCTTTGGGTTAAGTGTTCCAATTTCGTAATATAATTATAGGGATCGGATTTTAAGGTGCAAAAATGTGGTAGGAAAAAGGGAATAAAAGGGGCTGATAAATCATTCAAAAAGGTGCAAAGAAGGATATCTTTTTTAAGTGCTATAGTATAGAGTTACATGAACATTCTTTATTCAAAACCAGCAAATATTGTTAAAATCTTGGCCTCTCCTCGATATCTGAACTTCCACTGCAAAATTACCCATGTTCACCCGGTGCAATTTAAAAAAAATTTGGTACCATCGTGTTTTTCTTCTCACACACTACAAGAATTAAGCAAAAAAATTGGGGCCCGGTGTGCTCCCTATCCTCGATTTCTGAACTTCCACTGCAAAATTACCCATGTTCCCCCGGTACAATTTAAAAAATTTTGGTACCGTCGTGTTTGTCTCGTCACATACTATAAGAATCAAGCCAAAAAGAATTGGGGTCCGGTTTGCTTCCCTCCAACCCATTTTTACCTTAATTGCAAAAATTGTTTTATTTAATCTCATAAACCTGTACAACTGCTGCAAGTTTACGCAACTTTTCCTTCTTTATCTTTGGCATGCTCTGCTTTAATTGAGAAGAATAAGTTCTGGTTCAGATTGTTACAGAACCAAGCAAAGGTAAAGACTTCAAACTCCAAAGTGCGAATGAAGAGCTCGATTTCTTTTTCAGAACATTCTTTCTACACGAAACCTCGACGGCATGCGCAACAATGGTACTAGGAATAAACAGCCTTTTTTTCTTCTATCGCGGAGTTTTGGAAGACGAAAGGAAATTATAGCTCTTTGTCGTATATTCAGAACAATATTTATTGACTGTTTGCCCCGTTATTGTTGCCATTGTGTCGCCCAAGATTGCGTCTAAATTAATGGAAAATTATGTGTAAACCAGATTGAAAATAAAATGTATTGTTCTGTACATTTTTTTTTAAAAAAAGAGAGAGAAAAGGGACAATAAAGGTGCTGAAGGTTAAAAGAAGTAAAAAAAAGGGGAAATTTTATTAATCCAGCAAAAAAGGTGCAATATTCACGGAAAAGGTGCAACACAGTACGTTTATTTCAGTTCGTTTTATGCCCGGAAATACATATTTTGAACCTTGGTTGTTATAAGCTACATTTTTAGAAAAGGTGCTGCACCTTAAAATCCGCTCTCTAATTATAATATATAACGCTTAATTCGTTGAAAATTAAAGTTTCTTCAGGACTTCTAGGAGCATACTGATCTATATATATATTGATCAAGAAGTTTCTCAAAACGCTGAATTTAACTCAGATTTCAAAATTCGAACATTCCGAAATCCAAAATGGCGGAAGCCTGAAGCAGGATAGTTTTAAAAGCTATTTTTGTAAAAGCTCATAAACTGCAGATTTTCAAGATCGGAGAATTCCGACATTAAAGATTGCTGCAGTCCGAAATACTTTAATTTAAAAATAATATCAGGTTTTTTTTTGGGGGGGGGGAGGGGGAGTTCATCTTACGGAATTTTGAAGATCACATAGTTCAATTCTGAAGTCAAGAATGTTTCAATTTCAAAATCCAACCTGATGGGCAGACCAAAACAATTATATTTTTTAATTTTCTTTCGATTTTGATGATATTTTTACATCTGGTCTCTTGTGAGTTCGCTTCTGTAGTAAAAAAAAATTTAAATTCGAGAAACGAAGGTGGTGCTAGCCCATAACATTATTAGTTTTTAAAGCAATTTTGATGTTCCTTAAATTTCTTATTTGGGGAATGAAAAGTTTACTGAAGGCAGTCCTATAAAAAACTCTATTTTGGTAGATATTTAAAACTAAAAATAAATAAATAAATGAAAAGTTAAAAAAAAAAAAGGTACACTTGAATGGTATGTTGCTGCTACAAAATATATTATAGATACAAAGTAGCTGTCTGGACAAAAGCCCGGATATGATCTGTAATAATAAAATTTTGCTACCTCAGAACTATTCCCAATTCAATGAGTCATTTTGTGTAAATCTAATTGCTAGTATGTCACATATAAATACAAAGTTCATTTTAAGTCAGGACCACCATATTAATTTACATCTGATCTTCCCGAATTCTAATACAAATTTGAATTCGCCAGTTAGTACAGCTACTGAAGACAGATACAACTCTTCATCGAAAAGCCCGTTTTATTTATTGTGAACAATGAAAACGACCAAGAATGTGTGTACCTATTGTGTTTTGATGTGCAGCTATTAGACATTGAAGGCAAACTGGTCCTCTTCCCTTAAAGAATAAAAGACGAAGATGAAGCCAAAAGTAATGGAAGACATTTTAAGATTGTTGCATAGGACCTATTTACATGAAACGATCAACAGCTACTAACATATACCGAGAAGTATGTATGTAAGTATTTATACATGTGTGAGTGAGTGAGTGGACATGATTTTTGTACATCACGTACTGGAATACCAAAAGAGATAACATGTCGGTCTGCACATCACTTCACATCACATCTCCCCCCCACTACCTTACAAATTTCTCATGTCCAATCCATTTCTTATATATATTCAAAGAAGCATTTTCGTGCCTTAGCACATACATACACATAAGAAAAGAAAACATTTATTTATTTTTATATTTATTTTCTATCTTTCTTTTTTCTTCATTTAATTTTTTTTTATTTTTAAACCAAGTGAGAGGAAAACCTTTCGAACCCTCCGAAGGAATTTCACGAGCATATATTGAAAGGAGATTGTGCGTTAAACCAAAAGTGAATTTAAGAGAATATATATACATAAGCGACACACACACACAGACATATATATATTTATGCATACATGCACACACACACACACACACATACACAGACAAATATACTCTCACACACATATTGGCGGCAATGTGTGAAGTAAGCTGTTTGGGACTGCAGACGCTACATTTTGATGTGCTCACATGCTTGTAAAAATGGTAAAAGGTGTTAAAATAGACCTATTGTTCTTCCAAGAAGTGAACATTTGACTTCTGTGACTAAAGTGTCTTTCATAGTCAAGAAACATGTTGAAGAAACAAAAAGAATCTCCTTTGTTTCAATCAAGTGTTAGTAGTATCCCACGGATGGCTTCTGTTTATAGACTGTTTTGCTATATTGATGTTACCGCCCGCCCAAAAAATGGCTTCTCTTATTTTCTTGACCAAAGGAGCATCTCTACCAAAACGTTAACGCACTGAAAATGGTTTTTGTTTTGTATTTATGTAGCTCATTTCAAAAGACCCGACTCTACAAGAAGAGTTTTTTAACTAAGTAAGTAAACAGTAACTATGTTTGATTGTGGTGTATGCGCCTTCAATTATGTATAGAAGCAAAGATGTAGCCATCATGGAATTTGCACTATTAACAGAGCAAATATGATCAGAAAGTTTAGAAGAACATATTTATTAGAGAAAATGTTATCGAGTAATCGGGAGCTAATCTCAAATTTGGGATCAATACTGGATAATCGATTATGAATCTAGCAGGAATTATTGCTTCCTGTTTCATCTGCTAGGCTCCCAGCAATATTTATTAATTCCTACGTTATTAACACTGTAGGCGAAACAGGACTTCTTGTTTTGCCTATTCCTGTTTCGCCTATTGTCAAGGTGAAGGGAAAGTGTCGAGTTGTGGGATTTTTTTTTTTTTTTGTTATGAATTTCCACATTGTACGTATAGACCATAGAGAAACCACATTCTGGGAACCTTTATTTCAACAGGACATTTTGAAATCATCACATTCCTCTTTACACTGCATTCCACTATTAATGTGATGCCTCTGAAAATATAATTAATCTTGATTGACAGGTTAAAGCGTCAAGAAGAGTAAAGAAGAAACATTTAAAAGGAGATTTGGATTTGATTAAAGACATTCTTTTCTTAATCAATTCGTACTTAAAAGTAAAAATATAATTTTGTTTATGCATGACTAAAAAGAAAAGCATGGGGCGCTCTCTCATATAATTTCCTGAAATAACGCGCCTCATTCTTTTCCTTTTAGTCATGCATAAACAAATTTATTTTTTTTACTTTTAGTACGAATTGACTAAGAAAAGAATGTCTTTAAAATGGTTTTTTTTTTCGAGTTATTTCGATGCTCGCATACTTTTTCTCAAGCTAAATGTTTTGTGACCCAAATCCTAAAGTGTTCTACAACCAGGAAAAGCCAGGCTAGTTGCACGCTAGTATTTATTTTAGGATAAAGAAGTTGAGAATAAAAAAAAATATATTAAAATTTGCTTTTAAAATACATAAATATATATAAATATATGAAAGTAACAATGGGATATTGTATTGTCACTGGACTTACGTCGCTTTGCAAAATTTCATCATTCTATGACGTCGGGAAATGAGTTCAATTAAGGTTCCAAGATTTGATGACACCACGAACCATTGTGAACTAAAGAAAAAAAAGGAAAAATGAAATATCCACATCAAAAGTAAAATTACATCATTAACTAGCGAGTAACATAAATATTGATGCATCCATATGAAAGATTATATAATCTTATACAAATTTCAGTCTATAAGAATTCGAATTTAACTTTAAAGCCTTTAGGCAACTTTGGCTCATGCCGGGTGGATGATGATGAGATTAATTGATGGAATGAAAAAAGCGGTCCCGATTAGATTCTCTCATTAAATCTAAGTTAAAACACATTCACAAACATCCATGCCCGATGAGGGATTCGAAACCACGATCCTTGAGTCGACATCTACCGCACTAGACCGCTCGACCGCCTACCTGTCAATCAGGATAATTACAGGTATAATTTCAGAGGTGCCACATTAAAAATGTGTGGTATATAATGAGGGTTGTGGTGATTTCGACATGACCAGTTGAAATAAAGGTTTAGAGTGTGGTTTCTCTATGGTCTATGCATACAATGTGGGAACTCACAAGAAAAAAATTCCACAACTCGAAACTTTCCCTTCACCTTAACAGTGGACGAATCAGGAATAGGCGAAACAGGAAGACACTAGCAGGAATAGTGGTATAATTAAGATCATTGCCGTTATTTTCAATCATGGATACTGTAAAATACTTATTTTGCATAACAGTAGGTGTATCCCAAGGATATCCTATGAATATCCCAAGGATTTCCTATGAAGATTCCATGGATATCCTATGAATATCCCAGGATATCCTATGAATATCCCAAGGATTTCCTATGAATATTCCATGGATATCCTATGAATATCCCAAGGATTTCCTATGAATATTCCAAGGATATCCTACGAATATCCCAAGGATTTTCTATGAATATCCCAAGGATTTCCTATGAATATTCCAAGAATATCCTATGAATATCCCAAGGATATCGTATGAATATCCCAAGGATTTCCTATGAATATTCCATGGATATCCTACGAATATCCCAAGGATTTCCTATGAATATTCCATGGATATCCTACGAATATCCCAA
>JAGDQP010004642.1:0-23192 GCA_022664845.1 Lepisma saccharinum | reverse complement strand
CAAGGATTTCCTATGAATATTCCATGGATATCCTACGAATATCCCAATGATCTTCTGTAAATATCTAAAAAAAATATCCTAACACATCTTCGATGTATGAGTACGTCATTGTACGAATAGCCCGGAATAAGCGCATAAGTTAGGAATATTCCAGGTATATTCTAAGAATATGAATAGGGTGGCTTATCTTTCAGCACGTTCTCAGAATATTCTAGTGATATTATGGAAACTCCAAGCTACAATATTCTCAAAAGCGTTTATTCTTATTTGATCTTAAATATTCTGGAATATTCTTCCATATTGAGGATTAAAATATTATTCCATATTCCTGTAATTAATCTATGCTATTTGCGGAGAGAGGGTGGTGTTTATTTGTGCAGCAGTCTGACTTACAGGTATACAGTTGGAATCCACCTCACTAAACAACCTCAACCTCACAAGGGAGCTTAAAACTCGATCTCACTCATCCTAAAACTCATGAGGGAATTTCAAACTCGACCTCAATTAGGGTCTAACCACAAAAGTTCAACTTCGACCGTTCTGTTAGCCTCTAACTCGTCATGAAACTTCAATCTTGAATTCCATCAGCTTTGATCGGCCTGAACCAAAGATGCCAAAAGACCGCTAAAATAAACTCAACTTCAGTCAATCTTAACTTAACGATAGAGCTTCAAACTTGACCTCAGAATGAGGCTTCAACTTCGACTTCACGCAACCTAAAATTCACGATGGTTCTTCAACCTTGAATTTACTCAACATCAAACTCACGATGGATATTCAACTTTGACCTCACTCAATCTCAAATTCAGTCAATTTCAAACTCATACTGAGACTTCAACCTTTACTTTATTTATGCTCGACCTGGTGATGTATGTTTTAACTCGACCCTTCAATCTCAAATTTGAATTTGAATTTATTTAAGGTATTAAGGTATTTAACGCTCAGGCCGAGATATGGTATGGGAAAGGATGCGGAAAGGAGTCGCCTAGAGCTAGATTGAAGATACCATCCCAGCACTTATCTGTTGTGACTGAGGAAAAAGCCTAAAAATAAAACTTAATCAGGATGCTCGATCACTGGCATCAAACACAGGACCTCCTGAATTCTAAACTAACGCTCTACCAAGTGAGGTACGACCGCTCAGTCACTCAATCCGAACATAATAATAAAAGTTCAACCTAGACCTCATTCAACCTCAAAATCAAGATGAAACTTCAACCTCGACCTCACTTAATCTCGAGCTCACAATGAGTGTTACCCACGAGAGGACACGAGATAGAGAAATGAGTGCATGGAGGACGAGACGAAACAGAGCTCTTGTAATATAAAATATACATCCTTCCGAGACGAGACACTTTCAGGACAAGTAATTTTCGAGATGAGACAGCTTTCATCTCGTCTCGTGGACCTACTCACAATAAGATTCAACTTTGAACTCACTCCAACTCACAATGAAAGCTTCGATTTTGTGGTCTGAGTAAATTGAAACAGTTCAATGGAAAGGAAGGATCATTTCAAATTCTGTCTGTTATTCGTGGATATTTACATTGGACTCTCCAACTCCAGAAGCCATGGGATACAAGTGACGTTGTTGAATAAAAAGTGAGAGCTTCGGCTCTCCTCTCCCAACCCGTCTGGTCAGCGTGGGAGCAGTAGACGAACTCCTCCCTTCGGGGAGAGGCCTCATCCACTAGTGGATTGAATATGGCTGTGATTTATTATATATATATATTAAGGTCTAAGGTTTCTTTGTGCAAAATATGAAAGTTTTGCGCCACATATATTTCGGGTAATTTATGAAACATTACCTCAAACTTTTTATCTTCGTCAATGTCACTTACATCCTTTGGTTTCTGGTCTCCTCATTATCTTGTGGTAGAGGAAGGAAAGCAAAGAAGATATCCCTATTCAATCATACAACATATTTTAATTTAATATTATTTTCCCTTTAAATGTCAAAGGAACGTGATTCCGTTTTGTGCTTCTTTCTTTTCTCTCCACGTCTCTCTCTCTCTGTCTCTATCTCATCCTATCCCCCACCCTTCCCTTCATCATCCCAGTTCGTTGAAAACTCAGACCAAGCTAAAGCCACTGCCACAAGCAAGCAGACAGACATTTACAAAATTATTCGCCGAGAACTTTGAAGTTATGCAAACTCCAAAGGTGTGTTCCTCCCATACAGAGACACGGTTTCTGTCTTAATCTCATCAAACATTTACGAGGAAGAGACTGCAGCGAGAATTTTGGCAGTTGGTGTAAGAGCGGGCTGATGGAGGGGGGGGGGGGAGATACGACGAAGGAAAGGCAACCGGGAATTATCTTAATCGCTTAGCGACTGTGGTTCCATGCCAAAGCAGTCATACCGAAAAGCAAGAGGAGAGAAGTGAGGATGGTACAGCAGAAAAGAAAGAAGAGGGAAGGTAAACGTTACACGTCTCCTCTCCTTTCTTCTCTCTTTCTCTATCATCCCTTTTGCTTTGCATGCTATCATCATCATCATCTCTTCACAACCACCCCTAGCTCTGGATTCTGTTGCAACATCCATTACCCGTTCTTGTTTTAAACATATTTAACTATGGAACTACAACTGCATCAGAAACATTATTTTATATACATATACCTAGGTATATAATCGGTAAGCTTCCACTTTTGAGTAGAAAAACAGGAAACTACTATTCTTGTCAACAGATGGCGACTTTGGTTATTATTAAACAAAATTCCACCTATGAAAGCTATTCTAGAATATTCTACAGGGAGTAGAGAAAACATTTTTTTTTAAATTTATACAGGGTGTCCCTAAAATAATGGTCCAAACTTTGAGAAGTGATTATTTACTTGAAACCAAGAATAAACTTCCATTGAAGAAATTTCCTAAATCTGAATTAATTTCGGAGCTAGCGGTGCTCAAAGTGAAAGAGGAATCGTCATAACTAAAGTCATATCTCGACAAGTACTGGAGTAAATGATGTCTGGTTAGCAAATCACAATTCGGAAATAGTGCCTAGTACATCTATGCTTATGATTGGTGAATACAGCTTAGAGGGGATTTCTGAGGTTATTAGGTTGCGAAACCTCTCCATGCGGCACTTCCTCAATCGTGTGTCGAGCTATGATGTTATTTGTGATGATGCCTCGTTAACTTTGAGCGCCTCCGAAGTTGACATCATTATTTGAGTGACACACTGTATATAGAAACACTGACAGAGATACGATTAGATTTGAAGGCGATCTATGGCTATGCTTCTTCAAACACTGACATAAATCAATTGAATATGTTTATGGTCTTTAGGCATACCAGAGTCTTAAGATCCTATTCCGGCATTTTCCTGGTAAAACTTAGGAACAATCCTGGAAAACTTCAGTCACGATAATAGGTCGCAGGGTTCCTACTTGCGCTTAGCTATTGCCGATCCGAAGTCCTCGACGTTACCTCCTGGACCGTCTCGCATAAATCAATTATAGTTTTGATTCTCAATACTGTTACTTTCCTTTGTTTTATCTTTACTTGGTCACCGTAGCTCAGGCGATAGCGCTTCTGACTACAAATCGGGTGGCCTGGGTTCAAATCCCGGCCAGGACACTGGAGACTTTTCTCGTAGTGTTCCCATGTCTGGCGCTCTGAGGTGCACTCAGCCTCCTAACAAATTGAGTACCAGAGTGTCCTTGGTCTTTCTGGGCACTTTAAAAGGTAAAGGCGGGCGAGCGTGGGACTGACCACCTCACTCCAGTTCGTGCCGTAGGTCAAGAATACGTGGAGCGCTACCTCTATATTTCCTATGTGCCGTTCACGGCGCTGTGCGTGCACATCACACAAGGGTTAACTTTACCTTTGATATTATTTTTGGTTTTGCACTATAAAAAAAATAGGTAAAGCTGCGATACGACAAGCTGTGAACGGCGCATGGGGAATGTGCAGCTAGCGCTTAAGAAGCCTCCGTACCAACGCTGTGTGTGAGTGAGATTTCAAGTTTTTTAAAGATACTAGACAATATGACAAGCAATAATCAAATTTATGGAAAGCGGCTCCTATAATAGGCCTACTTGTGAATGTGAATAAAATGAAAGATATGAGATTTTTACATTGTTTATTTTAGCTGAGAAATTAGAATACGGGTCTTTAATTTATGACGTTATACGTCTACGCGATCATGAGTGTTCTAATTTCTCATCCAAAATAAACTAATTTAAAATATCAGATAGTTCATTTTATACATATCCACAAGTATTATTAGGGCAGCTTTTCAAAATTTCATTATAGCTTGTTATTTATCCAGCATTTAAAAAAATATGACATCTCTCTCTCTCTCTCTCTCTCTCACACACACACACACACACACACAAACAAACACACACAGACAGAGCGTTGGCACGGATCCTTCTTAATATACTCTCGAGTTACGTAGTGAGGTTTTGTGATCAGTCCCATACTCGATCGCCTTTAAGGGCACTCTGGCATTCAAATTAACAGAAAATTAAGTACACATTAAGATCATCAGGGATGGGAACACTGTAGAAAGGTCTCCTGCGTCGTGGCTGAGATTTGAACCCAGGCCGCCCGATTCTTAGTCACACACACTAGCGCATAAGTTACGGGGATTTCTTGTTTCAGCGGGGATTTCACAAATAAAAAAAGTATAAAACTTGTTTGAGGTAAATAGTGGTGACCTCTATCCAAAAGTTTAAGAACCAGACGAGACTACACTTCGTTATATTCGTCTGTCTTTTGTCCGTGGCCAGTTAGAGAACCGCTAATATAGACCATTTGAAATACACAATACCTTGACGTATTGAGTTAAGAAAATAAGCAAATGTGAACACAGAAATTGAGATGCTTAGAAAAAAAAAAAAAATCCTCCACCTTCTGTCAAGTGTACACATGTACGTAGTCTTTTGTTTTGGAACAGATCAAAAAGGAAAAGAGATGAGAAAAAAAGGAAGGTGAGATGGAAAGTAAACGAAAATGAGGCGAAAGAGGAGCGGACGCTTAGAAACAAAAGAGAATTCTATTTCGACAGAACGAACTGTGAAGATTTCTTTGTTCTGTAATTTGTCATTTACGAAATCAGTTTTTTGTTGTTTTTTTTAAATGTATGCTTTTAAGACTGAAAAATGAGCAACGTGAAAGACATTTCGTTTTCTGTTTTAGCGTGATGAAAAAAAAAAAAGATGTTTAATTTCATTGCAGACAACATTATGTAAATTCTTTTGACATTTCGTGTGCGAAATTTTTGTAAAGAACTTTGGGTACAAAAAAAAAAAAAATAGAATGGTAATTATAAATAGCTTTAGTTTCTTTTTAACAATAACTTTACATTTTTTTCTTCTGTAGAGATCTTAGCCAATAAGGCTTTTTGGAAAGCAGCTTAAATTAATCTTTTCGTAAGAGTAATCTAATCTTTATCATACACTTCCATAAAAAAAAAGAAATGCTATATTAATTCAACACTTTTAGTGTTCCAGGGTGACTACCATATTTTGGTGTTAAATCAACACCGGTTGTTGTGTGATTTCAGAGATTCGACACTGTTATAGTGTTAATATGACACTCTCCACTGTGTTTGAATCATCGAATCTACACCCTTTGTTGTGTTAACACAAAAAAGTGGTAGTCGTCGTGGGACACAGAAAAGTTTTGAATTTACATAGGCATTATTTGCTGTGCAGAATGGTGTGGTTCACTGAAACCTTTCTTATTTAATAATTGCGCCCCTCTCCGGATCTGTTACTGGTGTAAGTTAAGCATCTTCATAAAAAGAAACACGGTAAAGGAGCTCATTGCAGTTTTCAGCAAAATTGCGATATTAACACCATCTGTTGGTATTCAAAGTTGCTTTAAGATGAATTTATCATTTTCGGAAAGAAAAGATTCCCTACAGAATAAATGTGTAAAGAAAATAAATGTTAATAAGAGCATATGCAGAAATAAATGTTTGAATTGCTTCTCCGGGAAACTTCGTAACATGTCAATGAGCCCTTTCTTTCCCTGTGCCCTTAAAATGAAAAAGTTATATTTAAAAGGAAAATAAGGCAATTTATAGTTAACTTGTCACGCTAGATTTCCCCTTGTGCACAAAATTCTTTACACCAAATACGCATGCAAATGTGAAGAAAAAAACATTCTGTTATCTGGAATGAAATTTAAGATTTCTTTAAAAAAATTCACCACTCTAAAAGTAACTCTATGGCTTATGGAACTCGCAAGTTCATTACCACAGTAACAAATTTTCGCCATTAGATTATATCCTGGGCAACATTAAGCCAATTTTCATCTTGATCATCTACCTCGCGAAGATCTCTTCTCATATTTTCATATCAAAGACGTTCTCGGTCTTCCCAATGGCCTCTTTCCCTCCGGCTTACCAACCATGACGGAATATAATCTTTGTTTCCCTTCATCCGAGCTACATGGCCTGCCCATTTTATTCTTATAATATCGGGTGAATTATACCAGTCTGTGCAGTTCTTCATTATGCAGTCCCCTCCATTCTCCAGTCACCTCGTTCCGTTTCGACCCGTATATCTCGTACTTTATGTTCATCTGCCAGAGTTGTACTCCAACTCTCTCACCTGTAAAGTATTACCGACAGGATAACTGTTCTGTATATTTTTAATTTCAGGTTTCTTGATATTAATCGCGAGGTTAGGAGCTTCTGGGCTGAATAGAAACATGCGTTTCCCCGATACTAAGCAACTTTTTTTAACTCTTCCGTGACCTCGTTCTTGTTAGTGACATATGTTCCCAAGTATTTAAATTTATTTACTTTCTCTATGTTCTCATTCTTAATTTTTATTTATCTATTTCCTCCATCCTTGGTGTTTCGGTAAGTAATCTTGTGATCTCGAATATAAGTTTTGTTATAATTGTTTTACAGTAATAACACAAAACTGTTGAAGGACTCAAAACAATATTTACTGTATAACGAAACGAAAATTGATTATATATATTTACCAGGTGCGTAAATATGAAACCGGAATTTATGTACAGAAAAGACACAGTGATTGGATGACAATGCTAAGAACTATTTTATTCGAAGTATTTGCCATCGCTAGCGATACATTTCTGCATGCCATCGTTCCGGCAATGTGTGGATGCCAGAACAAAAAAACTGTGCCTCTTGTGCTGCAAACCAGTCATCAAGCCATTTTCGTACATTTTCGTAATGTGTCCCATGGATGCAAATAAGTGAAAATCGGAAGGCGCCAAGTCTGGTGAAAAAGCCGCGTGCGGAAGGATTTCCCAGCCAAACGTCGCAATCGTTTCCTTGACCGGTTTTGTTGTGTGGGAGGGTGCATTATCGTGAAGCACAATCACTTTATGTTGTCTTTGGTCATATTCTGGTCGTTTTTCACGCAAAACTTGATGCAAATCGATCATTTGTTGTCGGTACCGTTGGGTATTAACGGTTTCGACAGGTTTCAGCAGTTCATAATATATCACTCCCTTCTGATCCCACCAAACACAAAGCATTGTCTTCCGTCCATAGCGATTTGGTCTTGCAGTCGATGTCGCCGGTTCTCCTGGAGTTACCCATGATCTTTTACGCTTAGCATTCTCGAAATAGATCCACTTTTCGTCGCCAGTCACAATTCGATGGAGAAATGATTTCCTTTTGTACCTGGCGAGCAGAATTTCGCAAGTGGTTTTTCGATTTTCCTGCTGTCGTTTAGTCAATGAATGTGGAACCAATTTTCCCACCTTCTGAATCTTGCCCATGGCTTTTAAACGTATGAAAACTGCTTCTCGTGTCATTTAATTGATCCGCGAGTTGTTGTTGCGTTTGAGCGTCATCCTCATCCAACAAAGCTTGCAATTCGCTGTCTTCCACGTTCTTCGTTTCTCACGTCAAAATCGCCACTTTTAAAGTTTGTAAACCACGCATAGCACTGTGACTTCCCAAGAGCACGATCACCGTAAGCTTCGAGATGCATGCGATGAGATTCCGCAGCAGTTTTCTTCAAATGATAACAAAAAATCAATGCTGTCCGCACATCGTAGTTTGTAGGTACAAATTGCGCCATGTTCAACGCTATTGAACACTACACTATGACATGAAACTTGTCTGGTTGTGAGTTGCAAATCGTTATCAGCAGTCACAACAAGCAAGTGGCGCCAAGGACGCAGTTTTACAGTAACCACAGTGGCAGCTAACGCCGTCTATGCACAAATTCCGGTTTCATATTTACACATCTGGTATGATTCGGTCCTTTTCGCATAACCGATTCCGTATAATCGATGCTCTACAGTATTTAGATCCTGTTTTATTTTAGTGAAAGACATAGAGTAAATAGATAGATAAATTTATTTGTTTAATAATACATGACCATATTTCAGGAATAAATTTCCTATCGTACAAGAATGAAAAGCGATAAGATTGACTATGTCCATCTTTGTCAACAAACGATTAGAAGCGCCTAAGTATTATAAAAAATGACATTGTAACGACGGATAAAGACGTAAATGTTTCGGCTTAGTGAATGTAATCGAAGTTGTAATCAAAATTTAGGGTTTGAGCGAAGTTTATGATTGAAGAGGTGGAGTGTAGCTGTCAGGATATATACACAGGCGCGGGCGAATCCAGGATGTAAGAAGGTGGGGGGGGGGGGGGCTAAACCATAGTTCTCTCACTTTATCTAGTGTAAAGTAGGATTGAAGGCCATTTTAAACAGTGTGTACCTGAACGCTAAGGGGGAGCTGTAGCCCCTATAGCAACCCCTTGGATCCTCATCATCGTCAATCTCACCGCAATGTAACGCTTTAATGGGGAATTCGTTCTAAGGTGCACTGCTCAATTGTAACCAATCCCCAAATTTCAAAACCGACACATAATTATTTGTGGAATTGAATTCAATTTATTTATGGTCTTCTGTCATCAGGCCGGGATAGGGTAGGGAAAAGTGTGATAGAAGAAGTCGTCCGGGACCTAAGTTGAAGGTACCATCCTGTCATTTGTCTGGTGCGACTGAGCTAAAACCTTGAAAAACTCAGTCAGGATGGTCGAACGCTAGTATCGAACCCAGGACCTCCTGAATGTGAAGATCCAACACTCTATCCACCGAGTTGATTATTATTTGTCAAGATATTACCTTATTCGTGATGATGACCCATTGTAATTACGTCGCCTTTATGATGAAATAATTGTCAATCCTGGTGCCAGTGATCTCACAGTAATATCAACAGTACCATGACCGTACACATATCTTTTACAGTGTTACAACCGTTTCCACAATGCAGAATCGCCGTAGAATTGACAGGAGCTAACTTTGGTCGCCTCTAACTCCAGAACTGGGCGGATTATTTGGGGGCATGTGGGGTATTGCCCCCCAGTCATTTCAGAATGACTATGAGAACCCCCGGAATAGCTTCCACCCTTAAAGTAATTGTCCTCCAGGGTCTCGCTTCTAAATCCTGAAATGATTGGGGGGCAATGCCCCCCATGTCCCCCAAGAAATCCGTCCTATGGGCACTTTATGCCTAAATATATTGCCGTGTAATTTTGAAACACATTGTATGTATAAGCAGAAAAAAAAGAATGTGTCTATATTCATGTACTTACACGTAGGGGGAAATAACGTCCAAGTGTCCACCGTGGGAATTCAATGTCACATGATCTACCGAAGAGAAGCGCTTGACCAGGATATTCAGAACTACGTGACCATGTTGCAAGCTAAGGCTACAAAAAATAAGGAAGCGTTCAGATCACAACGCATGCCCATCCATCCACCCATCCGTCTCAATATGTGAATAACGTATGTTCTACGTGAGCTTAGTGACCACACCTGTATTGAATTTTGAAAAAAAGAAAAAAAGTGGACGGAGACAGTGAAAATAATAAAGAAAAAAAATAATGGGAAGTAAAAAAAGAAATGATATGAGATTCCTTCTGCAGCACACTATACACCGTCCAGCAAACTACCTTTTGACGTATTTCCACAAGGTAAAACGAGTCGTGAATATGCAAAGATGTATAATATATGAGCTCATGTAAACGTCTTTTTGTTGTTTGGAAGACAAATGTTCAAGTTAGAGATTCATATGAATAGGAACATGTAAATTCATATGTGAAACACTAAACCAAGTGGATACAAAAGTTTGGTTTTACAAAAGAATAAGAAAAATATGAGTAAGTGTTTAGTACATATAAGCTTAAGGAGCTTCATTTGATTTATTGTCTAATCACTTACAAGAGTAAGTCCCATTTACAAGTGACATAGTGGCATGGTGAACCGATTGTGGTTTGCATTGCCTTCCATTGGGTAAAGATGGCGTGCTAAGGACGGGACCTATAGTTTAACGTGGGCTCAGGATCACTTATGTCCCCACCGGGAATCGAACCCAGGACTCACCCACAGGGGACGATGACATCTTTGTACTGACAAAGCTAATCAAATGAAAGGACCTGCCAGTTTGAGATAATATATATACAGGGCATCCAGAAAGTCACTGTGCAGTGAGAAATTTAAAATGACATGAAAAATGTTACATTATGGTGTGCCATACGGTGTGATTTATGTTATCACACTTCTCGGTAGATGGTGTTAGTGGCTTGCTCACACAAATCACGGCACGCCTAGCCACGCTTGAGAACAAATTACAACTTAACTTTTTTCACTGCATAATGACTTTTTGAATACCCTGTATATTAAAGAAGTTCAACGCGGAAACGTCCACTGAAAAACAGTCATAAGAAAAAAAACTAAGCACAAAAAAAGGTATCCTTTACAAAACCATGATAAATTCGTTACACTTTCTATACACATAAGTTACACTTATCATTACTCCTCGATATAATGTAATGGTTAAGAGATTCATTCTAATCGAGGAAGATTCAACACATTTCAATAAAAAAGATAGGTTCTTATTAAGTTCAATTCACATTGTATCAAGTAAAACTACCTTTGTTTAATTCACTGATTAAGTTCACCTTATTTTTTTTTATTTCAATATTTTCAGATAAACTACTCGTAAATGTTAATACCCAACTACCTATATGAACTATAGATGGGCTTTGAAGCCTTCGCATGAAAAAATTAAATATTGATTATGTGAATGATTATTTAGAAGGTTTTTTTACTATATTTTTACAGTACCTAATCTGCGAATTTATCCAATATATTTATGGATATTTCTTTTTGTCATAAGTTTGTTATTTCTTCTTTTAACATAATGTTGCTCTGATTATATTGTGTACAACCTGTATTTATGGTTTGACGAGGTGTACTTGCCAGAAAAAAATACTAATTTTTGCTACTAGGGAATGGATTGTCTTGACACTTACATTTATTATTATTGATTTCTAGCGAGTCTTTAGTTTTGTGTACTAGTGTGGGTAAGTGTCGTTATACAATACACTTGCAAACAAAAGCACTCATGTTTATGGACAACTCTTCCTCAATCTCCTAGTTACCTAGAACGACTGAAAAAAAAATAGCAATTGACCAATAACAATCCATCCCACCCATTCATTGTTTTAAGACATTTTCACAATTATTAGTTTATTTAAAATAATTTCAATGGCCCTTCTTCAGTTTATCTATATTTAAAAAGAAATAATACAATACAGCGAAATCCTGGACATCATAGAAATATCCATGCAAAGGCCAGATAAAATTTAAAGCATCGTTTACATTATTGTTATATATAATTATCTCTCACACATCACATACTTATTAAAGTACAAAAGTCTTTATAAATGAACTAGCCTCATTCAGAACCCTATTAAGGGACGTTTACAATGAAACACCTACGTTGAAATAAGTTCGCCTTGAAGACAGTACGGCCACGTTTTGTGCATCAATATTCATGTTTGATTTTGGAAATTTCTACTAGAAATTGATAGACAATACACACATGTCCGTTATCTCGAAACAAAAAAAACATGAATTTCAAAATTAAATTACAAGATTTTGTTCATATTAAGGGTCTATCAATGTTCCCTCAAAAAATCATCAGCGCCAGTGCAGTGATTTTTCTGTAATGATAAAAAAAATAAACTATTATATTTGGGACATTATAATCAATTATTGACTCAAGCCATCCTGACTATATGACTGCAATGCTTTCAAAATATATGAACATCCAAGTCTCAACTGGGATTCGAATGTAAAACCTCCTGGCCACTAGCCTAACGCTTCAAATTACATGATTACCGATGACAGCGACTGTACCATTATGTAGCAAGGTACGAAATGTACTTCAATTTCTACTATAAATGTTTTAATAGTTTGTTTTTATGAATCTAAAAGCATCAGTATTCATGCTGTATGAGCCTTTGCATATGAGAGAGAGAGAGGAATAGCTATCATTCTCCAGGTGAACTATTTTGTATGCATATAGTAATGTGTTTACGTATGTATGTTATGTGCATGTAGGTGGCCATGAAGAGAAAAAAAGAGAAATAAATAAAAAAAAGACATTTTTTGAGAGTAAGAAAGATCGTATATATTGATTTTTATCCATTTTCTGCGCGTGATACCTCTTTCAATAACTTGACCGAAAAAGTCAGCGGGAATTTTAACACGGGTGCAGCGTTTGTTTTGTTTTTTCTTTTCTTTTCTTTATTTTTATCTGCTAAAAGAATCACCTGGTAAGGTTGCTTAGTTTTCCAAAGTCTTCCTAGCAGTCACATTCGAGCAGCGCAGGTCATCACTCTCAGTGATATAAAGCCTCCTCAGCACGAGGTAGACATAAGCATAAACCACTGTCATAACTTGCTTTTACATCCCCCCCCACCCCACCCCGCTCCCTTTGAAATCCAACCACCCAATTCGGTCACTTTAGATCACATCGTAATAATAAAAGGAGACAACGGCCTAGCAAGCTTAAGGATCTTAAATGTTCCTTTTTTTTATTTCTTCTTCTTCGAAAAACAAGAAACAGACTGGTGAAGACAGCTTTTCTTAAATTTAATTTTCTCTTCTCTCTACAACTCTCATCCCCTTCCTCGTGGTGACCAGGTATTGTATTACTTTTTCTTTCCCTTGATGACTTATGCTGATACATTAGCCACAAAACGGAGAGAGAAAAAAAAGCACACACACATACACAGACAAATAAAAAGCGAGAGAGATGAAGAAGAGATAAGTGCTAGGGGTAGTGATGATGAGTAACAAACATGGGATAAGATCGAGCAATTTTTGAGAAGAGTGATTCGACCGACATACAGCTAACCTGTTTCACATATCATTGCCATGGTATAGCGTCTGTTTGCTGCACTGATACGTGGAGCCAAAATTCGACACTTCAGTTCTGAGTAGACATTACTTTTTGACGAAAATCTTACGTTCGAAACGTTTCCTACTGACAAAAAAATCTTGTAAATCTTCAGCTCAGTACTTCTTTGCTGACATATTTTAATCTTGACGCTTTTTTTTACTGACAAAAATTCAGCTTTATACTTTCTTAATTGACAAAAAAAAGAAAAAAAAAAAAAAACAGTTAACTTTGATACTTCCTTTATTTGAAAACATCTTCAGCTTGATATTTTCCTTATTTGACAAAAAAATCTCCAGCCTTACACTTTTTTGCAATATGTTCCTACACACTACAAAAGATGTTTTGACATTGACATTGCAACATAAACTCAAACGGAACTCCAGATACAGATATGGGATTTACAATATTGGAAATGGCAGCAAATTTTCTACAGAATGATGTATTTAATAATAAAAACAATGGCATCTCGGTGGGAACCCATCTACCGAACGCTTTTGTGGAAATTTTTAGAAGAGTGTACTTACGCCCTTCTGTCTTTAACGCGACGATATATACTACTTACTTACTCCTTGGCGCTACAGCCCTTCTAGGGCCTTCATCTCCTTCACAATAAGTCTCACATTCTTCTCTGTCCTCTGCCTTCCGTCTCCACCTCTTCATTCCCAGCTTCCTAAAGTCTTCCTCCACGCCATCTACCAATCTTTTCCTTGGTCTTCCCCTTCTTCTTTTTCTACCTGGTTCCCCTGCTAGTACGTCTTGGGTACTCTGCTTTCCTCCATTCTCCACACATGACCGAACCAGGAAATCGCAACATAATACCATGAATATCTCATACGGAACACCATATACAGACATGGGATAGACACCATTAGAAAGAGCAGAAAATTTCCTATAGAATGGTGTAATAAAAAACAGTGGGATCTTGGTGGGAACTTCATCATGTTGAAGGAATTGTAAAACCGTCTCTATAATAGGAAGCTTTTAGAGTTGATTCAAAAATGCGTAACCGCTTCCAATTACATGATAACTTCCCTCTTTCTATGAGAAATTATTCAATATTCCTGAAGCTGACAGCTCAAATTGGTCTGTCAATTGTGATTACGGAGATAAGCAATTTGGATCAAAATTATATTGGGAGATAGTTTACTTGTTACTTTAGTCATGACAATTCTGTCGAAAGCGGAAGATGTTTTAAGACTTTTTCATTCATCTCAATCTTCTGCTGTACTTTTAGTTCTAGCATACCGATTTATCATTCTTAACATTGTCAAGAAGTTTATTTCGTAATCTTCCTCTTCTCCCTTCAATCTTATTTTCACTTGCTTTATTCAGTAAACAATTCTTGCGGGGACAATGTCTGAAGTAGTTACTTTCTCCTCTTCGTCGTTGGTTCAGTTATTTTGTTCGTTCCTCGCCTACTTTCATCACTACTTTCTCTCACTATGTATTTTCTGTATCCAACTAATCCTTCTTCGTCCTTCTTCATGTCCATATTTTAAAGAATTTCAATTTTCTTTCTTCACACTTGCGTACAATCTACATTTCTCTCCGTACTTCACACAAAACTTTTAATCAATTTGTTCTCAGCTCTTTTCTCATCAGTGCACAGAATATTTTTTTTTTCTTGTTCTTACTGACAAGGGAAGTATTTCGGTTCGAACAGCAATTTTTTGATAAGACTTCGTATTTATATTAATACCCCGATACTGATAATACCTGCAAAGTAATTCGACCGTGTAAGGTCGCGTTTGTCCGCTAGAGGGCGTTAAAGTTTGAAACAAGTGGAAGACAGCCCTTTCAGCCGCTGTAACGGCTCCCGCAGTTTCGGTTCGAACAAGCATTTATTACCCAAAATATGGAAAACTCTCACTTATATTTGTGAAGACTAAACAGGCCTATATCTGCCAAACTATTTGTTACACGCTGAAGTGGATTTGCAGTCTTTTATCAACACTGTCAGGTATGTTCATTTAGATATTTTGAGTAGTAAATATCTGTTCAAACCGAAACTGCGAGAGCTATTGCAGCGACTGTCTCCCCCTTGCTCTAAGCTTTAATGCCCTCTAGCGGACAAACGCGGTCTTACACGGTCGAATTACTTTACAGGCATTATCAGCATCGGAGTACGAATAATATATACGAAGTCTTATATTAAAAAAAAAATCTTGTTCGAACCGAAATACTTCCCTTGTGAGTGTCTCTTTCTTGCCATTGATATTTTTAAGTTCTCAGATACTTGGAACTGGATATTAGATCCAAAAGATAGTATAAGAAAGTTAAATTTTTCCTGGTTTCTTCCTAAGTCACACCAGACAAAATCAGGATGGTACCTTCAAATTAGGTCCTGGCCTACTGCTTTCCCCATCCTTTTCCATACCCTATCCCGTCCTAATCTTTAGATACTTAATGGCAAACTTTCATTCATCTTTGATAACTCCAATTTTGAGACAGGACTGACTTTAGACCGCTATATATCTCAGCTCCTCCATCACTCCCACCCCACCTCCATGACAGTTTTATTCATACGAGAAGGATCTTTGATAACAAAGGTTTATCTGGCTGATGGCATGTTATCTGAAAGCCCTAGTGTAGCACTGTGATTCTAAAATAGTATCTTGTGATATTACATATAATTTGATCCCCGTTTTTTCGAAAGAACCCTGCTATATTCCTTTCAGGGTTTCTCCCCCTCTCCATGCTAGCCTCTGTAACAGGGGCTAGGTGACCTAGCTAGCGTATCCAAGTCACGGAGTCTCAAAACTTTTCATCAAGCCTGGAAAAATAGTTTAGAAGAAAGTTATTCCTCTTCTGTTTCTCTTCCTTTCTTTTCATTTCCTCTGCCCCCCTTCTTCACATCCTTCTCATCCCACTTCCTTTCTGTCTTCCTTATACCTTGATTTGATTCGACCCGCCTTTCCTTGCGCAGACATACATAGCTACATATATATATATATATATATATACGGAGAGAAAGAGCGAAAGACGAAAACTTTACTTATACTAAATCGTGCTGGTTTGAAATTCAATAAAAGTAGTCCCTCATACCCCTTCGTCAGGAAAAAAAAAAGGATAATTAATCCTCATCAATAAGTCGTACTCTAATCCCCATCAGATCTTCTGTTGAGAGAAAATCCCTCCTACTGGGTACAGTCTTGTTTTTGGTGATGCTGGAGGGTTTAGGAGGAGAAAGCGAGTATGACCCCCCTCCTCTCATGTTCCCAATTTACAATCTCTTATACCCCCAACACCCCCTCCAATCTTTTACCAGTGATCTGATGCTGTTTCGCAAGACGCAAGAAAAAAAAACTGGGTGGGATTTCTTAGGAACAGAAAGAAGGATTCTGGAGAGAGAGAGAGAGAGATGGGGAGGGATTGGGGGGATACAGAACGAGGCATTCACTTGGAAAGGTTTGACTTTTATTGGTGACATTTGAAACATTTGCGTTGGAGACGACTTTTAACGTAAATTTTCGTATCACATGAATTTAGAGTAGCAAGAGAAGGCAAGGGAAAGAGACAGACGTTGATAAAGATTCAGTGCTTCACTCCGGGGTTCAAAATAGAATTTGTAAAAAGGAGTCTATAATACACACACACACGCACACGAAGGAAGAAAATAAGAAGAGAGAGAGAGGCATTAAGAAGAAGACAGAGATGTAATATCAGTTCATCTTACACGCAAAACCTTCAATAGTCAAGCAATCATTTTGGAAAGACAGTATGTACAAAAGTAACACGTAATTAGTTACAGATCCATTCCCCCCCCCCCCCCTGATGTGGCTACTCAGTGTATGCGCTAAACTAGATACACTCCTATATACGTAAATCAGAATGAGCGTAGTAACTTTGGTAAGTATTGATGAAAATCAACACTTCCGACCTATGTGAGGTGACGAAAACTCTGGCAAAATCATAAATTATCATCACCTGGTAATCAGTGTTTCCAATCCAATAAGTTATAACTTGTCACTACGTTATTTATTTTCTCTTCACATCCATGAATGTCTATATAAATCAGGCAGGTTGATGACAGCATTTACAGTTACACCCGAAGATCCTGTGGCGATGGATGAAGATTACTACAAGAGGCAAGATTTTCACCCTTTCTCTATGGTCCGTTGATTACTGTCACAGACTTTGGATTGGGACTGAGGAGGCACGCAGGTTAGAGTCCAGCAAACGGCTATATTGTATAAGATATTGCAGGTTTGTGGGTATGACTGTATGGACGGGGATGCAGCGTTAGATCAACACTTTGTACCAACAATAGCCTCTAAAACAGCACGACGAACACCCCAGGCCAAAAATCTGTGTTGGTCGAATGCCGTGTCCGTTCTACGCAGATGTCCCGAAGAATAATTTAAGATAATAATTTTAATTATCTTTTTAGGCTTTATATATCTGCGGCGTTGTCAATTTTATTATTGATCATAAGTAGTGTTTGTCCAACGCCGTGTTGGTTCAACGGTGTGTTGGTCTTACGCTGGTGCCAATCCACGCTAGTGTTTTTATATAAATCATTGTTACGTAATGATTACATTACTATCAAGATCTGTGTTTTATTGTGTTGATCCTATGCTGGATATTTGAGTTGGTCCAACGACGTGTTGCTCCTACGCATGTAACCCATTTAGACTAGCTCTGACGTCTATCTTCCTCTTCCGTGTCCCGGAAAAGTGCTTGCCCGTACAATGTAATTTCCCGAACGTGGAACCATACCTATTTCTCTGGCCCAAATAAGATTTACTACACCTCTTGTACTCCTATAGATAATAATAATAATAACCATTGGCGTTACAGGCCGATAGGTCCTAAGCCTGCCCTAAAGCCATCTGTCCGCGCTTGGCGGAACTGCGTCCATCTGAGTGACGGCAGTGTGGTCAGTATGCGCGTCACCTAGCCACGAACAGGCGTATTAGGGGCTTTCTAGACCGAGTGGCCGTCACGTCTTTATTCAAGTGACTCCCCAGTTTTCCTCACGACGCAGGGTGGACGCCGAAAAGTGGGACTCCAGCTGGGAATTGAACCCGGGACCACGCAGACATGAGTCCAACGCTCTAACCACTAGACTATGGATGTATGGAGCCCTCTACTCTTATAGATAACTCCTATTAATCCCCTGATTACGCTTGCTTCTTGAATAACAGAGCAATTTTTAAACTGACGGAAGCGTTAGGTAAACGATGAGGATGCGGTAACGTAATGATGGTTTAATTATGCCTCTCTGATGAAGCACTTGTTACACTGTAAGGTATCCATGTACGTTTAAGAAGATTACGGAGGGGAGGGCTGTATCGGGTCACTTCGAAAGCAGATTATTAGTTTAGACCAGTCGAAAAGGAACATAACAATGAACAAACTTCCGGAAAAAAAAATGGCTACTGAATTGCAGAAAACACTGAAAAATTTAAGTTTTTCTCAAAAAGGATTTTTACAAAAATTTCAATATAAATTTGACTGGTCGGGCTAAGGCGAAGCTGCAGGTAAGTGTGTTACCAACTGGTAGCTCCGCGGTCTGTTTCCCGAGGCCATGACGGGAAACATACGACAGGTGGCGTTGCAAACCATAATGATAGTATTGTACTCATTTAGATTCATCTACGGTTTATCGATAATCCTTGATGGTATACGTGTTGTCAGTTCACCACAGTACTAATGAGATCATCACATAGAATGTATAACTTGAAAATAACATAATCATTTACATAAACAAACAAACGAAATTATAGAATTTTTATGGATAATGTTTATGCAGTTGGTCGGCAAGGCTAACTCAACTAGAAATCATTACACTTAATCAGTTTCGGATATATTTATATTTCCTAATCAGCGAATGGTGATTATGATTATGGGTGTTTTGCCCGTAGGCAGATCCTGACCAGAAGGTCGCTGAGTAGGATGAACCATGGTGGTATCGGAGGTGACGTCCTAAGGATGAGACCCACAGTTTAACCTAGGCTCCGAACCAACACTCATTTAAAGCAACCTTAGATTTAGCTAAAAGAACAGTCCGAAAGGTGGCTCTACGCTTACGAAAAACCCAAGAAAGACCAAGCGTAAATTAAATCATTTTGGTCCTCTTGAGTCCGGGGTTTCTTCCGATATCGGCAACTTTCCCTGGATTGTGAAATTGATGAACCAAACTCTAACAAAATATAGTAACAAGTCAGCGTAATCATTTTTAATACCAATTCTTTATGGGATGGATCTTTGCCATGAAGGGTTGTGTTAAGATAGTACGAACTTTAGAAGAGGACATTTCTTAAGCCTAATTGTGAGGCCAATACATTTATTAATGTTAATTTTGAGCTGTCATTTATCGCACCACAAAGAGAAAGTTAAAGTATCCGACTGCCATTGCGTTACATCATCAAGAGTTTTAATTTCTCTGATAAATTCAGTCATCGACATAGATAAGAATGTTGTCCAAAGATTCAGATTAAATAGTTCATGAAAAGTAAAAAAGGTCCGAGGATGGAACCCTGTGGTACTCCAGATGTAATATTACACCACTGAGAAGCAGCGCTAGACAGAACAACACGTTGTTGGCGGTCAGCTAGGGTATCTTTAATTATGGATAAGAATTGACCGCGAATGTTAAACGTGTGGAACAATGTCTGTAACAAATGAACATCAACGTGTTTTATGAGGTCAAAGTACATGATATCGAGTTGAGTATTATGGAGAAGACAAAAAAGAAAAAAGTAGTATTTCCAAAATCTGTAAACAATTTAAAATGATGAGAATAATAAATTTCTTTATATACTCAACGTGTGTAAAGAAATTATCGTGAATATCAGAGCCATATTAAACGTGTGTCGTCTCTACTCATAATTTCATTTACTTGACATGTTCTTTGAGTATTCAGATTTTCAAGCAAATTTGAGTTACACCACTATAATTCTCAACTGTCCAATTAGCAAGTAATTATTGAGAACGTAGACCAATGTATGAACTTTTGCTTCACCCCTACCCATCACACAAGAAACGGAAAATATAGGTACATGAAAATTATGCAACGGAAACATATATCCTTACGCCGCGAGTAATTTAGATATAGAAAATCAATTGAATGAGAATTGTCGATGAAATTCAATGTCCATAACTATTCGGAAATATCTATTTTGGATAGAATTGAGGTATCCACAATAACAGGAGCGAATCCATGAAATAATTACGAAGTTTACATGGACTTGGAAGTATATTTAATTAGGATGAACGGTAAGCACAAATAAATAATTAAGCGTCACTACATTGTTAATTATTTCTTCTGTAATTAAAGAAATAAGAAGGAACTTATTGCCCTTAATTACTTTATGTCTCTGTTGCATATTATTGAGAAATGCACTACAAAAAAAAAAAATAGTGAACAAGTCCAAATTAACAAGGAAAACCACAAAGCAATTTATTCAGTTATTATTTGGTTTGTGGTGAAATTCAATGCCTGCCTCTCTAATCAAGAGACAGTTTGTATCACGTAACACGAGATGTCAGGTTTGTGCTGCTTCTGAATTGCCTTGTCAATATTCTGTGAGCCATACATGCATTTTAATTACCTCCCTTTTCTGAACAACCCAGGACTGCAACTAGTATTACTACTACTACAGCATTTGACTAAGCTTAGCTTTTCATACGAGCACATGCAAAAGAAAAAAAAAACGTATGTATATGCGCGTGTGTGAGAGACAGAAGCGATGCTATGCGATGCGATGAGAGAGACAGTGAGGTCTCTTGTTTGTGGATCTTATTGGATTGACAAATTTAACATTCTGGACGGGGGGTGGGTATGGGGAAGGGGGAAGGAGTTGTACCGCGCACCACATAACCTATTTGGCGATAGCGCAACTCAATAAAGAGTAAAGTCACGAAAACGCAGAGTTAATGGCATAGCAAACTCATCCCATATATATACACACAACTTCCATCTCCTCTACACCCACTATAACACCATCCACATCCAACCCCCTCTTTCTGGTGCTGTATTTAGCTGTGCTTCATCTCTTCCCCCATTTCCCGTATTTCTGAATCTGTACCTCACCCCTCTCCCCTCTAGTTACTACCCAGCAGGCAGTAACAAAACTCTTTAAATCCATTCCCAAATTTTTAGGTATGGTATGAGAGCGCGCGGGTGGATAGAAGTGTTTGAGTAGAATGGGTTATGGGTAACGGCAATACAAAATTTGCCGATGTGAAGAGAGAGAGGCGCCACTGTCTGTATTGATAATGTGTATGTGTGTGTGGCAGAGAGAGATACAAAAAAGAGATATTTCCCCTTTTTCAACATGAGTGAAAAGGAAGAAGTATAAAAATTCCCTTATATTGCAAAATCTAAATGGACAATTTCACTTCTATTTTCCCCATTTCTCCCATAAGGGCGGGAGAGGGGAGTATATGTACCACCACCATCACCAATTTGGATTAGAGTTGAAATTTTGTGAGGCTTTTATACCAGAACGTTTTCCCTAAAAATAAAAAGAAAAACACTACTATCCCAGCCTGCCTCATTCCCATTTTCAAACTTCCTCTTCGCCGCCTCATTCCCGGGAAAACCCTGCCCCACTCCTACCCCTCCTTCCCCTTAGTGTTCTAAGCCTCAATGTTATGGCACTGTATAACGTCCCAACATTTTCTATGCGTCTTGTTGAACGGTAGTAAACCGTAATTGCTGTGCTTTATATGCTGCTGGTGCGCCCAGAATCATCCTGCTTATAAAACGAAAGGTAACAATAATGTTTAGGATGAGCGCTCCCAGCTTCGCTTGTCTCTTTTATCCCCCTCCTCTCCCGCTTCCCGCTGCAAGCAAGCACCCCTCAGAAAAGTCTGCATTGCTTTTCGCTCTCAAATTTCAAACATATAATGTTATACGTTTTTAATCCTTTTATTCGGTTTTATTCTGTTCATTAAATTTTCAACATCATAAATACTTCACGATATTGTAGGTGAACACGGAAGCTGCTAGCAATAGTTTTTCCGTTTTCTTAAAGTACTTCCCACATCCCCCCCCCTCACTGTCTCTCACTCACCACTCATTCATATACTCACACACAGGCACAGACGCACAAAGGATTGTACCTGTCAGTAACGTCGCGGACTTCAGATTGGGTCTGACAATGCACACGGATTCGAGACCCGCTGTCGACTAAGGTTTTCCCATTGTTTTCATATTGTACATCAACTGAAGCCCTGGACGTGCGCCTTCCACATTCCTAACCGTGGAAGTGTTATCGCCAAGGGACGTCATGGCTTCATGTGACTGGGTTTAGGTGATAGCCGTCGGCTCTTCTTTTTTCTAATTCTTTCCATTTCTAAGTACCTACGGTGAACTAGTGGTTACGCTCTTTCTCTTGTAATCAATAGGCCCTGGACTCGGTTCTCGGTTGAAACAAACGGTTTGGAGTTCATGTAAGAATGAAGGGCTCATCCTTAAGACATTAACAGCATTTCAACTCAATAAAAGAATATCAAACCAGTATCGGTTCACCTTGACTCGGGAACTTCGGGCCAGACAGAACACCAATCATCATAATCACCATCACCTTACATATAAAAAAAATACAAAGATAAGTTCTTCGTTACCCTATGTTCTTCATTATCTTCCGTAAATCGTTTTCTTTTAAAAGTATGTAGTATGAAATATAGAGATTGATTTACATTTTTAATCACATTTCAACTGTACTTTTAATATCTTAAAATCATCTCTGTATATTTGTATCCATTCTTTACATCTGTACGTACAATTCTTACATTATTTTTACATCTTTTGTACATTTTCACTATATCTGTTTTTACATTTTTCTGTATATTTACCACATTTTTTATCTGTCTGCATATTTATTATTTTTTTTTAACATATTATAATTTTTACATTTTTTTGTACATTTAATCATACATTTTACGTATTTCTATACATCTCTAGCATGTTTTTATATCTTTCTGGTAAAATGGTAGAGTTGTATAAAACGATATATAGAAAAGATGT
>JAGDQP010004641.1:15013-83616 GCA_022664845.1 Lepisma saccharinum | reverse complement strand
TTTTTTCACAGAATATTATAGTTTACTGTTAACAATGTTTAGTTACCTAATTCATTACATCAACCCCTTATAGACTCCTTGACCTGAAATTGAAAGAAGTTTGTACTAAAGATTCTAAAATTTGAAATGTAAAAAGACAGTAAAGTTGTATACTTCCGCTACATCAGGATTGGCTGTATTACTTTTGCATTTATTACCTTGACACGCTAAGCCGTCAATTGCCATTTTGGGTATGATGAAGAGAGTTCGTCTATTTTGAGAAGGAAGATAGCTTTCCGCTATAATAATTATACTCTCACTCTGTGCGGATGGTCACGAGTTCAAGTCCCGTACTTACAGCTCGCGTAGGACGTTAATATCAATATAAACCATTTTAACTTTCACTACAACCGTGATAGTTGTGGTTGTAGTTATCTCCTAACACCTTCGATTATCTAAGAACTGGTTATGAAGTGTTAATTGTAGTATAAATATTGGTAAGGTGTCTTTTCTTCAGATATGCATTGGATAACCTTGGTCTCTAGCAGTGAGCAAATGCACTATTTGCGTTTTCAATGTGGAGCTTAGAATCACTGTAGTTTTGTCGCACCTCAAGTGGTTCCTTCATTTAGAAAGCACGTACGTTAATAGAGATTAAAATCATTTTCTTCAACAGAAAACATTGGCACTTTATTGGTTTTGGGGATTGGAATGGTATTGAGGCAACCAGCCAGCTCTGTAGAACATTGAGTCTCGTTTACATAAAAAGATTTATGTTCAGGATCAGATGGCGAAAATCAATCATGTGTTAACTAATTATCCTGACTTCTCTGACTACCAATACGAATTATAGCTACATTGTTCATGCATCAGTAAAATGAAATTTGTAGAATATTGTTCATGCCATTGGCCAACGTCCAACACAGGAATATTTGAGTATGTGAATTCATATATAGCTTGACAGCTGCTGGTATTCGCTCTGCCAGTCAACACAAATTTATAATATTATTTTAACGAGGGTTGATCAAAACGTATGGCTTGCTTCCTGATTTAGTGATATTTTTTTTTTTTTACAACATATTCACAAATCGGACTAATGTTAGATTGAACAATGATGAATATCCGATGCGATTTATACACTTGTCCCACCTTCACATGAGCTTGAATATTCTCCCCTTACGGTAGAAATTCGGCTTTTCGAAACAATTCTCGGACCATTATGTATTGTTGCATCATTCGGAAATTGTGCTGCTCCTAGATCTTACTTCATTGATCCAAACATGGAACTTGGGATGGGTTAGGTCCGGGATAGATCACCTGCTTTGTTGGTTCGACAGTTTTTTACTTCTTACTTGAGTTGCGGAATATGTCTATGAAATTTTACAGTGATTACAATTTAAAAAGAGCTTCTTTTTTTTAAGTTTACTGTATGTACAGAGTGGAATTGAAAGTCGCAAGGAAAACAGGATATAGTTGATTGGTAGTTTATTCAGTGTTCGATTTGTTTATAAATTATGAAGGGTGATCCTAAAACTAGTGGTTGCTGTTACGTTTCTACATGCTACGTGTTCAGGTATAAATACAGTACAATGATTTTATCCCTGGTTGGCATGATATTCGGAATCAACAACCGGGAATGAAATCCTCACTCACCAGGGAAAATTTCTCGGCATTCCCACGACAAATCGAACACTGAGTCTATTAGAAACATAACTAAAATTTTTGCATGTATAAAAATATCCCTTTTGTCGATAGGAAATGTATTAATATTTTTGTTTCTTTTTACTTGTAGGTAAGTTAAGAGGCCACTATGGAAATTGACAGATTAGGATTACTTTTGTCCGGAGTAAGTATATCTGCAGTAGTAGTGTCATTACACATAGTAATTCCGTTTTTTATTGTTATACACTTTAGTTGTGAGTGGTGTACTTCGCAGGTGCTCAGTGAAATAAAATGAGGAGTCTAGAAGTCAAGGGATCCAAGTGATATCGACGAATAAAAAAAGTTCGAGATAATTTTTCACTTATAACTCGAAATATATGTGACACAAAACTGTGATATTTCATACTAATAGCCATTGACCTTAATGTGCCCATGTACAACATGTGACTATTTTGAGTCACATATATTTTGGTTTGTATATAAAATATTACCTCGAACTTTTTTTTATTCGTCATTGTCACTTGTATCCCTTAATTGGGGCCACGGTGGCTCAGTTGGTAGAGCGCTCACCTCTGGTGCTAGGGGTCGTCGGATCGATCCCTGGTGGGCTTTGTGGTGGACAAACACCGTGTGCGTAGGTTTTCTCGGGGTGCTCCCGTTTCCTCCCACTTTCTTCATTCCACCAATTCATCCCATCATCATTCATACGGCCTGAGCCATAGTTGCCTAAAGGACTTAAAATAAATTCAGTTGTATCCCTTAACTTCTAGACTCCCCAAATTTATTGTTAGACAGTATCAACAATACGTAGTGACCTGGTTAATGCTATTGTTTATAATGTGTTTGTCGAATTCAATCTAGCTACAATAGTATCTTTTCCTTTCGTACACAGTATATGTAGGTCTGAGGGTTTTTTGAATGATGTTAGCTGATTATACATGTTCAGTTTGATTATTGCGTGTTGCATATTGTAAAATATGTATAAATATTTTTTAAAAAATACATTGGTTTACTAGCCAGGGATTATAGTGTAGTCCTGTATAGCAGTTTCTATGATGATGTAGAATGATAGAGTAAGACGACTCACAAGTAAACGTTCTTTGCTAACAATCGGGGATCTAGAGATGGTATATATGTTCTGAAAGTACACAACCAGAATAGTATAAATGTGGAATCCTAGCGGCAGACGGCAGAAGTTATGAGGGTTTAAAGATAACTGTGTAGTCTATGGATAAACATATATTTGCCACATACAAGCAATTTCTATTGGTTGAAGCCTTTTCGAACAAGCATACGTAATTTATCACACACCAGAAACACATTATCGCCTATATATTAAAAATCAGAGTACAAAAACTGTTTTAATTCAACTTAAAACGGTATTTTATGGGAAATCAGTTCTCACGTTAAACACTGACAATGTTTTTGGATTAACAGTCAATGTGTAGATCCAAGAGGATGAGTCATACCATCACTCTGCTCGTAGTGTGCACACTTAACAAAAGCTAATTTGTCACACTTGAAACACTTGTCGTCGACGGTGGAGTCAAAGCATAAGTTATGTGAAGAACTCCACGTTCCAGGGCCATCATCAAAGTATCCAGCCTTTTATTAAAAAGCAAATCTGATCATGTTCCTGAATCGTGGTGCCGAGAACTGGAACAAGGTGAATCTACATCAGATTTCTAAACATGGATTCAATCCCATGCTAATATTAGACTTCATCATGCTTTGTGGTCGATTAAGACTTACGTCGTATTCAAATTGAAGTCTACGCCTATTTGCCAAAATGAAGTATATAATTTTTACATGTTACATTATGCGACCACCTGATGCTTGCAGAATGGCTCGCAACCGACATGGAATGGAGGAAATATAGTGATATACGAGCCCCTTCTGTTACCAATACCTCCTTTAGTTGAACCAGTGTGGATGGTAGTGGCGAAGGAGGTTTGAGTTGTAATTGCCCTTACAGGAAATTCGTAGACACCATGTTGAACGGGATTGATTTCCGGGAAAATTAGTGTTCACGAGATGTGTTTCACGTCACTCATGTTCCTCAAACCGTGTATATATAATCTTTTTACCCAAGGATACTTTTTACCTACTTCGTACGTTCCAGATACTCAAGAGACCATTTTTAACCGGAATTTTTAACATCAGACATATCCATCCGAAAATTTCAAATATGCCATGTGAACCAAAGTGCTTTACACCACATATTTCATAGGATGAGAGGTGGCATTGTCATCTTGAAAGTGATTATCATCACCAGAAGTTACGTGTTATGAAACGCACATGGTCTCCAAGTACGTGTATATACTCCTTAGCTGTTATTAAATCATCAATGATGATAATATTCAAGTGACTGAAAGTGAAGCGAGTTGAGGCTAGTATCTGCGAGTTTTCCCTATGGTTAAGAGTTGGAGAGACTTTTGACGATTGTTAATACCCACACAGTGCGGCTTACATTGAACGGGTAACATATTTGTGCTGACCGTATTGAAGTAGTTTTTGACGAGTAACCAGTGTATTTCCTGCAATGTTGTTGTGTCGACCTGACTGTGTTTAACTAGTGTTTTGTGTTGTTTTGATTACAAGACTTCTCCGCAGGTACAGTCTTCACTGATATCCGTTGTACCAGTACCCACTCCTAACACCTTACGAGCACATTTTACGAACTGATAACGGTGAAACATGTTACGAATATGTTATATATGTAGACTATTTGGTACCACTATCACCCACCAAGTAATTTTGTATGACAGGTGGAGGCTGTTTGTCAGTAGTACAACGCGGACTCTACCACATCCTCTGTGCTTTTTCCCCGACCAATGTAACGTTCAGTTGTCTTTACTGATGAGACCTTCCTATGAGGGAAGGCCAAAACGTTCTTACCCTCACCATTATCCAAACGTGCATGTGCTAGGGATGGTTCTTTGGTAGTGCCATGTAATGAACGTTGCTTACCATATTCAACTGACGTCTCTTCATGGATTGTTGCGTAGATTCCGCTCGAAGATTGAGTAACCACATTGCAGCTCCAGACTCAGTTTTGTTCAGCATGACATCTGCTTTCCTCGTGACCCTTGGGTCTAACTCTATTTTAACAGTGCCGGCCGAGCGGTCTGCGGTGGTAGGCTATCGGCTCGAAGGTCCCGGGTTCAAGTCCCAGCAGGGGCATGGATTTTAACACAATGGCGAATCGTGACGGGCCGGAGTCCAAAGTTACTAGACTGGCCCATATAAAAATAAAGCTTTTAAAGTCTACTTTAACAGAAGCTATAACAACAAGAAATGGGATGTCTGTTATTACGATATCCATCTATAATGTGTAAAATTATAGACCTCTAGCAAATATACAGCATGTTGAGGGTAAAATCTGTATGGTCTCCCCTCATACTTACTTCAGTTTTCCTGAGTGGTTGTAATAATTTTCCCTGCTTGTGAAAAATAACGTAACGTATATGTAAAACACACTTCAAGTTGCGACTCCTAGTAGAAGAAGGAGGGCAAGATTGTATTTTTTGTTTAGGAATACACTTATCAGTTTACTTTCCCTGAAGTAGGAGTGCATGTAGAACGCTATTCATGCACATTGTCAACTAAAAAATATGGGGTAATCCTTTCATTAAATAATCCGTTGTCCGTAATTTAAAGGATATTACAAAAACAATTGTAAAATTCAGTGTAACCCTAATCAATGGATATTTTGCATTGCAAGATGCCACAGAGTTAGACAGTGAAACACAAGTTCATTTGTCAGTTGCATTATCATGTAGTGTTCTCTGCACTCTTGTTCCCCGTTTAACCAAGGGCGGAAAATTTTCGACGTAACTTGGTTCGATTTCAAGACAGGCACAGAAAATAGCCACTTGACACGCACACCGAATTGTCCACGTAACACGTTCAACCGCTAAATGTAGAAGGTTTGCTACATTGTAAAATCAGCCGTTAGGCGACATTATGAAACAGTATTCCTTTAATTTTTAAAAAAGGTTTCTAAGTATGTTTAGTCTGGAGAACGACAATAATAAAGATTACTATTAAACTTCCTTAGAAATCCGATTAAAAATAATAATGACAGACTTAGTGTAGTGACGTTTATATTTAATATATCAAGGTGTTTGCAAGATGAAAATGTGCTTTTTAAGGATAAATAGTGTGCACTTGGAATGTGTGTTATTATGTATCGATACAGTTTGACCCACCGCAATTATCAACTTGCCCAAGTAACAAAACAGGTAAGATTATATTGGCAGTTAGCTGTATATGATGTGATTACATGTTATTGAAGTATATAATTTTAGAAATTTAGCAGAAAGACCAATCTTCATAACGGCGTAGGAAATAGTAAACTCTGAATTAAATCCTTCTTACAAAAAACGAGTGCATAACTAGAACACAATGTATTTATATACAAAAATACAAATCTCGTTACTTTTTTATATCTCTTTTTGTGCTTGAAGTTTTTTTCTTGTTAATGTAATTACATTAACTTGTTTGTATGCACGTACTCAGTGGGCGCTGTTTAAATTAGTGTGTTATTGTTACAACTAAATCATGTTTGGTAGCTTACCTCCAACCTAATTTATTTATAGGAAAATTAAATCAGCGTCTCGTTATGAGCTTGTGGTCGTGTTCGTTATCCTTGGTGTGTGTAAAACTTTAGGTAATTACAACGCTTCTATTACAAGATACGCACGTTAATTTATACTGTGTTAGTTCTAAAAGGTAATTATGGAAATTATTTTATTTAAAAAAAAAGTAGTATGTGAATGAGTACACAGAAACATTGTTAACTGCTTTGTCAAGGGATGGTTTGTTTGGCAAATACAAGTGCCTTCCTATTTTTTTATATCATGGCTGAGTCTTTTGTACCACGTTTCTTTCATATTTCGCTGTGTGGTATTACAATGTATTTGTCCTTTATGCTAAACCTTAAAAAAAGGAACAGTGTGTTTACGGCCGCTTAAAGACCTTAAAATAAATTCAAATTCAAAGAAACAGCGTTTTATGTGTCTTATGCTTCACAGTTATAACGTCGGTAGCTGGCACATGGTACATGATGCTGTTCTGGCACAAGGTACACAATCCTCTTTTTATTAAGAAATATGACTAATTACGTGTTACAATATTACGAAACCTCATAACCATGCTTATTCTACATATCTTATAATAAGAAATCCAGTGGCTGTCAGCAGGAAAATCTGTTCGTACTAGTTAACGCTACAAATTCAGTTGGTGGCGCCCAATTTTACTTTCGCACCCCGAAATCAAACTTTTCCCTCTTATAGACACCATTTTTATTCAAAGCACACGAAACTCGCATTGATGGTACTGTGCTTCACAAAGATGGAACTAATTTTGGAAGGACTCGCTAGGTACCACCAGACTTGAGATATTCAAGATGTCACAAGGTACAACACTTTTCGCTACTGAAAACTTGTATACGTGCCGTAGAAGCAGAAAATATCGGTTACCATTACATTAAGAACTTTTAGAATCGCCGTAGGCGAGACACTTCTTATGAAACATACGCATCGTAGATCCGATATTCCAACGCTTCCGAGAGAACTAGGAAACAAATTGCCATACTAGGTAAAATTCCAGTTGTAAATGAAAACAGGAAAAAGAGTGCAGGAAGAAGAAAGTGCTAATGATGCGCTTACAAGAATTGCTCCAGTATACTCTCAGTAGGGACAAAAAGTATGCAGAATTTATAATAAATAAGTTTTATACTTTACTAATTGAAAGCAGTAAACGTTCATAAGCAAATATGCGAGACGTAGTGTACAAAGCACTTAACATTGAAATCATCATTAAAGAAACTCTAATCTATTGAGATGTTAAGCTTAATAATAATTTCTGTAAGTAAAAGTATTTTGCATCCCATAGAACTATCAGTATCCGTAAGTTTCCAGATAATAATAATATTTCCGTTTTGTTTTCGTAAATTGCATCATTCTTGTTACAATAAAAATTAATATGTTATGATTTTACACATAGACGGGCTACATGTTTCTGTCGAAATAAAGATTGCAAAAAAACAAAGCGATGTATTTTTCTTTTATACATTATTTTATGTTCTGAAAAAGCCATTGAGAGTTGGCAGGGCGGGCGCGGATAACAAAATTAATAAGTGACCCGCAGAACATTAAGAAAACACTATTTCCGTATTTAAACGTGACTTTACTAACATACTTATGCCCCCAAATAATGAAAGAAATAAGTCTTATTTAAGAAGTAAGGTATAAAGCAAATGCTACTTTTTCGTTTCCTTAACACTGAAATATCACCGTAAGAATAGCATGCTTAAATCAATAAATTTATACATACAGTCAATCCTGACAGGTTTTTCCAGGGTTTTCCTAAGTCACATCAGCCAAATGCCGGCCGGGGTGGTACCTTCAACTTAGGTCCTGGCCGACGCGTTCCCACGTCCTTTCCCCTCCCTTTCTCGGTCTGAGTCTTAGATGCCTGAAGGTCATAAATTAAAAAAATATACATACGGTAGTAAAAAAATAAGCGTTATTTTATAACACTAGGACTAGTAAATTAGCGCTTCTGTTTACTCTAAAATAATTGTTCATATATTTTATTTTGAAGCAAAACCCTCTTTTAAAAAAATGTGAACGCTGGCTACTCAACATTATTTTGACACCAAAGAATGAGTGAGCCCTTTTAGTGACATGCGGCGGCCACCAGATTTCCCATTCTCTTCGTCTTCACTCACTCATTCTTGTTGTCCTCACCCATCACCTTATCTCTCTTCGTCTGTCAAGCTTCGAAGCCGGCGTCTTGCTTATCACTCTCCATCTGTTCCTTAACGTCTTCTCATCCGCATCTTCTGCCTCAGGCACTGATTGGCTATTTAACTCAAGCTATCCAATGTCTTCATCTGTATACTCTGGAGAAGTCATCTTCACAGATGTCTAGCAGGATCCTCCCCCCTTCCCCCCAAGGACCAGAGCAATGCTCCAGGCATGCCTTATCTAATAGATTGCATTCAGTACCATAGAAGAGGGTAAAATTAATCATTGCGGGTAAAGTCGATCACAGTCGATGATCAGCGATAATTCGCTATTCTCTTCGTTAGTGCATATAATTTCGGTAAGTTGGCAACCTTGTCTGAAAGGGGAAATGTAAGCAGAAGAGTAAACGGGATGTTCGAGCACATAAGTAATGATACAGCTTCATCTGTACGTTTGAAGTAAGAACTATTATTTTCAACTTTTTTTAATGAAAATAAAGTGTTACAGTTTATCATAGTTTACTATATTCTCCACTACTATCGAATGCACTTAATATATTCATAACACGGCCAGAGAATTTACTCATGAACACCTCGAAAATGGTGGTTACATGGCTTATATTGCACCCTTCCCACTTTCGCCACCAGAATGAAATCAAATTTCGTTTTATTTATACATGAAAGTCTGAAACAAACCTATGAGTGATAAAGTTTCGTGTTTAATTATTATACTTGTTCACAAAGTTACGTATAACTTTCAAACTCTAATTTTATAAATTGCTGTAATTCAGACGTATAGGTTATTTTGAACGCGGACGACATTTAAAAGTTCGTAAAGGGTGATTCCAGGTCAAATCATCCAGTGCACGAGGAAAATGTAACCCACAGTCTCTGATTTAGCTGAAATTTGGTGTGAGGCTTCTGCTAGTCATATAATGCAAAAGTCTAAATTATTATTGCAATATGTTAAGTAGTTTTTAAATAACATAGGCTTGAAAAGGTGTATGAATGTACCTGTTTGTACTACAGAAACATGTGTACAGCACCAGAACGAAAAAAGGCATGACCTCCAAACTTTCCGGCTTAGCATGAGACATTAACATATACTTTTAGGGAAAGGTATCTCGTGTATTACCTGCAGAAGAAAAAGTAGATGTTGGATTTCTTTTTTCACACTTTTGGAGTTACCTATATATATAGATCACAGCCATATTCAATCCACTAGTGGATGAGGCCTCTCCCCGAAGGGAGGAGTTGGTCTACTGCTCCCACGCTGACCAGACGGGTTGGGAGAGGAGAGCCGAAGCTCTCACTGTGATCACCACTGTATTTTATTCACAGCAGCTCCCCAATTGTCCTCACGATGCTGGGTCAACACCGAAATTTTTGAGCCCCCACCGGGAGTCGAACCCGGGACCGCTCGCGCTGAAGTCGAGCGCGCTACCGACTAGGCTACGCAGGAGCTCACCTATATATATCGACGTGAACCATCGTAGTAATAAATGTTAAATGGTAAGTATGGGCTTCATTTTCGAGTACACGATCAACATGGCTACCAACTTGAAATCCACCATATTGGTTGGAGGTCAAGTTTTACAAATGGCAAGTGGGTCGTGTGTGACTTTCAGACAACACGAGAATGTTCCCAGAAAATCATTCCACGTGTTGGATTTGACCTACCTTTTACAGTGTCGGAGTTATCTTCACTGATAGCTTGCAGTGCCTCTAGTTCATTTATCTGGCAGCGCACTTTCCGTGCCGATGACTCCGACACCGTAACAGGAAGGTCAAATCTGACATCTGGCATGGCTTTTTGGAAACAGTATCGTGATGTTTGATATGTCAGATGACCCAGTTACTATTTAAAAACATGTCCTCCATCGAATATGGCGGATTTTAAAATGGCGATGATCGTGTACTCCAAAATGTAGTTCAACCCCACCAATACACGTTTGTCTACTACAATGCTTCATTTTCTTGTCGGTTTGTGAGTTACCAGGTTGTACTGAGACTTTTGAATTACCGTGTGTCATAGAACTTTGTGGCTAACATGTAGACTTTATATACTTGTTGGATACAAAGGCAAAAGATGCTAATTATTTTTAAAGGATGCAAAACACCTCACCATTTTTTCTGGGTTCGTAGTACTTTTCATTCTCTTTCCAAAAATATGTCATGTTAGTTATACCTTTCCTTCTTACTTTTGCCCTTTTGATGTTACCTATATACTGAAAGAATGTGAAAAAGGGAACCTAACATTAACATTTTTACTGCAGGTGATAACAAGAGATACCCTTCCATAAGTGAATGTCTCATGCTAAGTCGAAACGCTGTGAAAAGTTTGGAGGTCTTGCATTTTTTTCGTTCTGGTGCTGTGCAGATGTTTCTGTAGCACCGTAGTACAACCAGTTGCATCGAGCGAACATTAAACACTTTTTTATGCACTTTTTCAAACCAATGTCATTTCTAAAGTACCTACCATATTGTAATAATAATTAAACTTTTCCATTATATAACTAACAAAAGACTCACACAAACTTTCAGTTAAATCTGAGAGAGTGGGTTACCTACCTTGGATGAATAGACATGGAATGGCCCTAAAGAAAAAAAATACATGCTACGGATTCTCCGACGAGAACATAAATAATCAGATTCCAGCACGGAACCCCTCAATTCATACGAGTCATTGCACTTACATACTTACAATATTTTTTCCCCAACTGTTTCTTTTAGACGGAGTCGAATGATTCTAGAGAGATACATTACCTGCAAGGAAACTTTCACGAATCTATAATGATATTTATCCTGATTTATTCGATGGTATATTATCTCTTTACCAGCAGTATGTTTTATCTGCTGAAGCGTTGCCGTTGAACGCATGTGTTGTTACATATTAAGATTTAAGACGCCGGACACAAACCTAAATTGTCCCTTATTTGCGTAAGACGCGCGTGGTTTCTTCCTTCTCTTTGGCATTGTGGTATTCTGAGAAATTTGGAACTTTGTGCACATTCTCCTACCCACGAAATTGTGGTGTTGATTTTTGTTTGAAGTGTTTGTGTATTGGTGCCTGCTAAAAGCCTCGAGAATGCAAAGTGACAGTGGCCAACGAGGAGATATCGATTGGTATTTGGAACGTGGTGTAGTCGTGTCTCTTGAGAGATGCGTCATTTCCTCCATTCAATCCATTTTGTCATTCGTGAAAAGAAGGGCAAAGCTCTTTATTGGGTGTTCTGTTTGAGAGTACTTCAGTATTGGATAAAGAGGAAATATTGAAATATCCGTATGAAAAGTTCAGTTTCTCCAGTTGAAGATATATTTCAAATATGTAAACTGAGAAATGTAAACATGTTGTTCTGATTTATCATATTAGGGTGTTAGTAAATTATTTATACCAGAACGAATCCTTTGTGGTAAGGAGACCTCCAATATCTTACCTTGCGCATTCATCTAGATCCAGAAATCTTCTTATTAAGAAACATTATTCTAACACGCGCATGTAGGTGTCCAGCTAGTAGTAAAATTTGTGTTACTCATCCCTTATTAGGCTGGTTTCTTTACATGTGTTTCTTCCTTTTGGCTATTTATTAGTAGAATATCATTTATATAAAGTTTTCGGTAATGCCCTTGCTCGTTGTCATGTTTTGTCTGTAATTATGAATAATATTACTGAGGTAATGTGAGATACCGTACATGTGTCATTGGTATATAGACCATTGCCAAATTAATGTACCTGAACGGGCGGGCAATATGTACACAATTAAACGTCGTAAAAACATTTCGAGTATTGTTTTAGAAGTACTTGTTTCATCGACACCACTTGTAGAGATAGCAAATATTATTTTTGCATTTTAAAAGGAGTTTTCAAAAAAGCTGATCCTCAGAGGGGACGGTCATGGTCACGTAGTGGTCTTGCGTTTCTGCGGAATAGTCATATGTTTGCAAGGTGTAATGCGATATATAATGTGCAGGATCTTCAAATGCGATATCTATGCCGGTATGATTTTCTTGTTATATACAAACATGTTTAAAGGTGCATACCGTTGTCCACGTAAGGAACAATATTGTATACCTTTAAATGAATTACATTTATTTAATAAATGTATAATGTTTAATATCTCATAAGCTTACCTTCAGAAAGTGGACTTCACGGCATACATATTCACAGAATGGTACTTTCAGTGTAATTTAATCAGATTACGTAAACTGTCTCCCACGTGGACATCAATGTTCTCTACGTTGAATATTGATTTTTTTATTTATGTCCTTTAGGCATCTACGGCTCAGGTCGGGATAGGAAAGAGAAAAGGATTCGGGAAGGTGTCGGCCAGAGCCTATGTTGAAAGTGCCATCCCGGCATTTGCCTGGTGTGACTGAGGATAAACCTCAGTCAGGAGGGTCGGCCACTGGGGTCGAACCCACGACCTCCCAGGTGCTACGCCAACGCTCTACTACTGAGCTACGGCTACTCGGTGTATAGTCTACGTGGAATGACGTTGTTCACATAGGGAGCAAAATAGTTTACTTTTAATTTTGAGACTTTACCTTATTTCTTTAACGACCTCTTATTCCTAAACAAATTCCTCTTTTAAATATTAACTTACGAAAAATGAAATGTCTAACTTTTTAAACACTGTCCACAAAGTGGACTGGTTGACCTCGACTTCAACCTGCTTCTGAATTTTTTAAACCTTCAAAACGTAAAATAGACACACAAAAGGCACGCTTGTTTAAGTAGCAAAAGTATGGATTCCACCCAGTTTAAACACCAGTATCACACTCTGGTGGAATTTATTGCAAGTTTCTTGTCTGTCCATGCAGGGGACAGATAAAGATAAAATGAATTCTATGGGAGCAGGGGAGAGAGTTGTTGGGAAACAATGAGTTTTAAATCAATTTACGAACTGAATTTAATTATTTTTGTTTGTACTTTTCAGATTGTTTTCGCAATGAACTGAACATTTTAATAAATAAATAAATTTTAAAAAGCACTCAACTGTTGTGCAGAAAAAATATATCAGAAAAAAGTAAGAGGTGACAGTCTACGTCGGGGCCAAGTACAGTTATCTAGGCAGTTCTTCTGCTGAAGATATAAAAAGTTTGAACTTAAGTTTACGCTATCTCTATAGAAAAGGAAGATGTTCAGGATTTTTTTGTTCTTATTTTTTAAATTTTCTATGATTGAGACAGCATTTAGGTATATTGGCAATGACCCATATAAAAAGTTTCCCTTCATAGTAAGTTCCTGGAGTCGTCATGTCAGCCTGGTGTATTATAGAGGTGTATTATCGTAAGAAAATATTACAAGTTTTAAAAATCCGCCATCTTTGATTCAAAATGGCCGCCTCAAAACTGATTTTCCAAACCACTGAAACTACAGAAATGAAATTTGGTATAAAGGTGAACTGTCACCTTGTAGATTACAATAAATGTGCCAGAACTCCCCTATAGGGTCGCAGCCCCCGGGGGGTATGGGGGAAGATTGCTACATGGGGGCGCAGCCCCCGGAGAGTATGGTTACGATAAAGGAGGCGCAGCCCTCCGAAACTCCCCAAGCTGGGAGCGCAGCCCGCCACGGAGAAGCGAGTATTGGTTACAGTCACGGTGACTCTTGCCAACATATTTTATTCTCCCCGCACTAACGGGTGGGCAAATCAGCAGCACTCCCCTGTGGAGGCGCGGTCCCGGAGTGTATAAGGGCAGATCTTCACTTTGGGGCACAGCCTCCCATAGTCTGGTTACGATAAGGGACGCAGCTCTCCAAAACTCCCAAGTTGGGGGGTGCAGCCCGCCACGGCGAAGCGAGCATTGATGACTGTTGCCAATTCATTTTATTCACCCCGCACCAACGGGCGGGAAAATCAGTTAGTATCTTATAAATAGAAATGGTTCAGAATAGGAGACCTTACCATAGTTTTGTATTTTTTTCCAGTTTACGTAATTCTTTGGCCACTGTGGTATTTGTCTACATATTGTATTTATATATGGAAAATTAGCATTTACTTGAAGAAAAACCAGCTTTAAATATGAGTCGCATTGTTAAATTGACAAATAATTTATTTCCAAACTACTGCACGTAACTGTGACTCCAGTATGTCACGCGAGATGCTGTCGTCAGTATGGTAGTGATAGTTGAATTATCAGTTGAAGATTTCCTTTTTCAGGGCGATTCCAGGAGAACGCACAACGATTTCTAAACTTAAAATACTTGACAGACATTGCTCTTGTCTACAATGAATACAGGTAAATCAAATTCGACTTGAAAAAAAAAAAAACTGAATTTTTACACAAAATATGTTTCAAGACGGTTGCAACCCCGTAACAGTTTATAATATGTCGGCAACATTATTAGCCTTTCAGTCCCAAATTATTTTACATGAGTAGAAAAACTCTTTTTATGTATTTTTGAGTCGATTGTGGTTATTTAAAACAGAAAAAGCCAATTTTATTGTAAAAAGTATGTTTTTAAGAAAGTTATGCTATGTTGATCCTGAACAACATTGTTGTCTTAGGGTTATAAATTTGCTGCGGAAATCATACATTAGGCGAAGCTTCAGCTTGCACGACATGTTGAATCCCTCCCTCATTGTGTGGTTTTCATTTCAAATATTGCTTCATGGTTCTTCGTCCATTGAAAGGTACCACTTTTTTTTTCTCCAAGACTGATATTCTTCAGGACTAACAGCAGGTGTACCAGATAAAATTGTTGTCTAAAGACGGGACGGGCGTAAGCCATATACTTCATTTTATCTTATCTTATAGAGGCCTACCTTGAACAGTTTGACATGCTATTTTTTTTTTTTTTTTTAATTAACTTCATTTGTTGGTAAGTTTTGTGCTGAGTTTGGGGATGAAACTTTTTCTTGAACTTTTGTAGTTACAAAATAAAACACTAAAATGCTTGTATTGCTTATTATAATTTCAAAGACTAAAGTCATTCTCGTGTTTTATTTTGCATTATTTGCTTATATTCTCTAAGTTTATATTGTACTCGAAAGCTTTATCCCAAAATGAACTAACATTGTGATAAGCAAAACTATTAATGTCAAATCAGTGTAAATAATATATTTTTCTTATTAGGTTTCATGGAATCCTGCGTAAAAACTTTAGCTTCAGAGTAAAACACTTTTCAAAGTAATATTCTATATTTCGTGCAGCAGTTATCTTCACAATTGGCCTTAGACTACGTTTTGCTTAGTCCCGTTTATGGTCTTAACTTTTATTTATTATGTGATATTTTTTATAAAGGAACCCTCTTCAGTGTTAAGGAAACTTTTGCTGTTTCAGTGATAAGGAAAAGCACTTAAAGGGGCGGCGAAAAGAGATACGAAAGAAGCACATAGCATTTCAGCAATTTTTTCAGCTTATCTCAGGTTCTGCGTTGATAGGAGAATGGCGTCAATATTTCTTATTTAATGGCAAGTTAGACGACTCAATATTGCGTAAGTGAATTATTTTTAAAACTCTGTTTTTGCTCTTTAGTTTTAATTCAGTTAAAACAAACAATGTGAAGTTAAAATAATGGTATTTCGAAGATCTCACAAAATGGATTCTAAATTTTAAATACAATCTGTTTGTATTTTATGTGCCCTCCGAATAGCCGTGCGGTGTACGACGGTAGGCCAACGACTCGATGGTCCCGAGTTCGAGTCCCGGAAGGTGCATGGGTGTGGATTTTAACAGCTAAAGGCGAATCGTGACGGCCGAAGTCTAAAGTTACTAGACTGGCCCATATAAAAATAAGTTTTTTTTTTTTAAGTTTTAATTAGCTTTAAGTTTTGTTTTTAAAGATTAACTCGTTCTGCTTCGTTGGGGGCGCTGCCCCCAGACCTCTGTGGAGCTGCGACCCCTTTATGGTAACCAGAATCTCTCGGGGACTGCACCGCCATGGTATTGATCTACCCACCCACCCCTGGGGCCCCATAGGTGAGGTTTGCCCCATTTATAGTAACCTACTCGTGATGGTACACCTTCATACCAAATTTCGTTTCTATATCTTCAGTGGTTTGGAAAATTATTTTTGGACGGTCATTTTGAATCCAAGATGGCGACTTTTTAAAAATGTAATATTTTCCTAAGCTACTTGTGATGATAAATCTTATGCCAAATTTCGTATATATAGCTCAAACTGTGTGGAAAATGGATTTTTTGTGTCCGCCATTTGGATCCAAGGTGGAGTCTTTGGATAGATTTTGTAATATTTCCTTAACCTAATTATGATTATACCCCTTCATATCAAATTTGTTGTTTCTAACTCCATCGGTTTAGCCTCTGTATTCTATACAACAATGGGTTTGGTTGTCATTTTGGGTCCAAGATGGCGGCTTTCTCAACATTTTGTAATATTTTCGTAGCCTACTAGTGATAATGTACCTTCATACCAAATTTCATTTCAGTAATCCCAGCGGTTTAGGCTGTCTATTCTATTCAAGAATGGATTTGGTGGCCATTTTGGATCCAAGATGAGGACTTTTTCAAAATGTCGGACCTTGTCCTTTACCTACTCTTGGTCATACACCTTCATACGAAATTTGGTGTTTTTAGCTCCCGTAGTTTGGCCTGGGAATTTTGGTCAGTCAGTGACCATGGGGTTTTATATACATAATTCAAAATTATGGGAATAGGTAATTCTATATAATTCAAAAGGCCCATGAGATCCCGCTTTGAAATGAATTTTCTCGGCTTCTGAAATCATTCCTTATTAATTAAAAAAAAAAGAAGAGAAACAGCTGCCTATTGTTGCCCCTTTTTGTTTAAATTTTTCTTCGATGGATCAAATTCGAGAACCCTTGTATATTATATTTGTTGACATTACACTATTTTTCAATATCAAGTCCGCCGTTTTGTTTTTTCAAAATATAGTGTCCAATTCGAAGGCAGCGACCTCAAAAACCTTTATATACTATTTTTTGTTGATTTTACACTGTTTTTCAATATTAAGTCCGCCATATTGGATTAGCCTTTTTTTTTTTAATACCAAATTTGAATTTAGCGACCTGAAACAGCCTACATATGGATTTTTTAAAATAGAAATCATGTTTTCGCATTTTGGACCACTGTGCGTCCGTCAAATTACACACCTTTGATGGCGATCTCAGTTTTTCTTTCTCTCTCCTTATCTTTGAATTATTATGTTGGCAGCGGCGTATTCTCCATGAATGCAAGGCATGCATTGCATGCCTTCGGATTCTAGTTTATTTATTTTATTATTTTCCAAGGAGAAAACAGAAAAGATTTTGAGAAATTACGGAACTTCACCTGATATCCTAGATCAGAACCCGTTATAAGAAAGCTGGCAGCTGGTACTCGCTGGCAGTAAGTAGTTTAGTAAACTGTTCACGTGTGGCTCTGCAGTATTCTCGTCTATCTATGTGGGCATCTACTCAAGATCTTTGTCGTCCGCTTGCCTGTAAACGTGTGTTTTATTGGGCGAAAGACGCGGGAGAAATCCGAAATGCATGCAAAGCTAAAAGTTGCATTCAGCATAGTTGCCACCTAGAGAGAGTGTGTGTTGCAGCGCCGTCAATGTATGTGGAATTCCACAAAATGTTTGCGTGGAGTGGAATTCTGTGTGGAATATGTGTGGATTTTCAGAAAAAATCACAAGATAAACTTCTAAATGTTATATACTCATATTTTCTTGACTTTACTGAGGATACTTCTTATTTTCGCCTTTCATCTAGAAAAGGATAAAAGTTATGAAGTAACGTAATTACTTCCTCCTTAGTGGTAGCTGTAATTTCCGTGAGCGGCAACAGATGATCAAATTCTTTCTTGCTCTCTATGTCTTCTGTATATATACCGCGCCATCCTATTCTTTTTCTGTAGGAAAATTTAATTTAACACCAAAACGAGAAGAAATTATCACCTTTTCGGTTCCAGTTTTCGCATAAAAACTGGCATGCTATTGAAACATTTGTAGATCACCTGTGAAACTACCATGTATCGAACTTCGTTACTCGAGGTCTATGACAATAAGAAAGAGGGAATTGCAAGTTTGTAAAGAGGAATTAGATGGAAGTCATCTCTTATTCCATACATAATTCTTAATAATAATAATAATAATAATAATAATAATAATAATAATAATAATAATAATAATAATAATAATAGGAGCAGTAGTAGTAGTAGTAGTAGTAACATTGCATGCCCAACCTCAAAAGTCAGGATACGCCACTGTATGTTGGTAATGATTTCGACTGACATCTTGCAGTACTGCACTGGCAATCAGACCTATCCTTCTTTCCGACACACCAGTTCGAAAAGTCGTAGCTGACACGTTTGGATGTGTCAAACGAGAATATAATTATGTAACATACCTTTTTGGGGTGCTTGCTCCTGAGTTGAACTCAGAGGTGGAGGTACTAATTGATTGTGTTCTTGGAGGAATCCTCAGATGATAAAAGTGGAGCAGATGATCAGTAGCAACTTTAGTTAATGACATGTCCGGCCAAGCTGTGAAAGCCTTATTTTAATGTTTTCAGTTTTAACGCTTTTTAAGAAGATAAATGCTGTGAATGTCTAATGATCTAATCACTATCAGCTTCTCACGTCTTTGTTGTTACAGAAATTCAAGCTCTGTTGATGCATTTACAGGCGCAAAAATCAAATAGGGTTTAAAAGAGGCATAGGAAAAAAACCTGAATTACTGTATTCTTTGATGGACGCATGGAACTCTTCCAAATACCGCGACATTTGTTGAGATATTGTATTATTCGATTGAAAACTGCTTTCTTCTGGACAGCACGGATTGACGCTTTCTTCCAGATTTCAGGACCGAATCTGCGACTACAGCTGCCAGTTCAGAAGAGGGATGAGTGCGTGATCCTTGAAGTTGAAACAAGTGAAAATCTTTCATACGTCGACAACTGAGAGTCCTTTATTTTAGCAGGGTGGCTAAACAGCTCACTATTTGACGTTTCACGAGACGCATGTTTAATTTTTCGCCCATTTTTCACAAGCTAATAAAACTGTGTGTATAAGCAATCAAAATAAATAAATAAATAAGAATACAAACTACTCACCCAAGGTCATTAAACATTAAAGCCACACATGAAAGTCACCAAACACACTATCAAAGACCAGCACTTGTACTTTTCGAACACAAGCTGTCTTATCGCTGCCACTCACGAAGTCCAGTATTGAAGTTGCAGTTCGTTTTTCTAGCTAGGCATTGAAACTAAAAAAGGATATTGGCAAAAGAAAGGCATCGAGAGCTTAATTTTAACCACTTTTTTGTAACTATTACTCAGTTTATTGTTTCGTGGGAGATTCTTTCTCATTTGCGCCAAGACATCCAACAAAGAGAAATCCGATTGTGTGGGTTGCCTAGCCTAAGCACAGAAACGCATAAGTTCAGTCACCGTGCGGGAATAGAAGGAGTTTACCAAAAAATGTAAAATATTGTGAATAAAGTACTATAGTCCATGGGCAACTTTTGCGCACCCCGATCAATTAATTTTTTTTTAAAAAAGCGTACACCCTGTATTTCTTGTATCAAAAGTAATCAATATGTCCACGCCATGTTCAGATTTAACAAACAAGATGTCGGTCCTTTTATCTTCCGAAATGTGAAATTCAATTTTACCTTTGTAATGTCTTATTCAATTACTGTATTGTTCCTTTTTCATTCAAATTAACATTGACATGAAGTCATATCAAACTTAAACTGAACATTAGGTTTAAGTCTATCAAATTTGTTAATGTATTTTTCGTTTTTCATTCAAGTTAACTTTTAGTAGAATTTCTTTCATGTGTGTTCTCTTAATATGTATCTTGCAAAATACTTAAGTGATATTGCGAAATGTTGTTTGTCTGTTTTTCAAATACAAAATATATACATAAACCGGTCATATTGGTTACCCCGTCACCCAATATGGCCTAAACGTAACAGTTGTATAACACTGCTCAGCTGTTCCTTTCTTTAAAATGTCATTATGCTTGCACGACCTTCAAGGTCACAGTCGAGCATCACAAAAAAATCTAGGAATTATGCCTATGTTTACAGTTTCCATGGGAAAGTAGAATTTATATTTTCCTCGTTTGTATCCGTTCTGAAACTATCGAGAGCATTGCCAGACTGCTTGTATACATCTGTACTATTTATTATTATATTTACTGGATGGGGGCATGTAATAATTATTACCGGCCGTTTGCACGATGGCTGCTTGATCCTGAATGGCTACGTGCATTGTAGCATTTTATTTGAGAGGCAGTTTCTTGAGAGTGCGTCGTGCACCTGAGCTCTTTTCCATTAAGAGGTATTTTCCTAAGCTTATTCGGAGAAGATTTCGCCGTTAAGTCAGATAATCGGCGTCTTCTATTACTGATGATGAGAAAGAAGTAGATGGGACATCGTAAGGAGAAATGTCTTCGGGTAATGACAAAGGAATAAGCTTGATGTAGAATTTTCTTTTGATCATAGGTAATGAGTACCATATGCCGGAAACCTCTTTATGAAAGATCCTGTGGTTCGCGTAATGCTATGGAAAGTAAATGTCCAGGCTCGGACCGACTTCTGTACACATTCACTCCTTCAGAGTACCATGCTTACTTTTTTTTTTTTTTTTTTTTTGTGCAGAGAAAGAATTTAGAATTCAAGGCTTACTTCATTTTAACCAGGCGTATATTGGGCTCGTACCGTATTCACAGCAAGATCCTTCCCCCTACATTTTCCCGGAAATTACCGAGGGACGTCACCCCTTTGGCTTGTAATGAGCTATTAATATTCTAAACACATAGTGTACATTAAGACAGTAAAAGAAAGAGCAGACCACGGTGTCAGATTACATCTTCAGAAAATAATTCAATACTTGTTCGTTATTAACGAAAATAACACTTTTTGTTCTTCTTTTATTTCAGTCAACGTATACTCTTGTTAACGATGTTCCTAAAATCCTACGGAGTATCTTTGTCTGTTTTCACATTTTACACTGTCACCAGAGATTGGTTTAATGCAAATACATTTTTTCTGGTAAACATCTACAGGGAGTTGTAGCAATAGCGTATAACTGTCACCGTGTTCGGATTCATCGACCGGTAGATTAATCTCTCCCATAGTTTATTCTCTTTTTAATGTAACATTTTTCAGCCTCATTTATACCATGTTCAACTGGCATTTAAAATATAATATAATCTACTATGCTAGTCAGAATTGTTTGAAACCTTTTAGTTTTTATTACTATGAATGTATTCAGAAAATATCCACTGATTATATATATATATATATAAAATCCCCCATTCCCAAAGTTATATACTGTGGATACTTCCAATCAATATTCAGTGCAGATTTACAATAAATGTTTTTGTGTGGTTGAATGATTAAAAAGGTCGATTTGGTGTTGCAGTGTTTTGCATGTTCTAATTTGGAATATTTTTCGTTTTTTTATTTTCTTTGTATAGCTTGAATTGATGACGTTTGTTAATTTGTGTAATTTTCAAGTGTTATTTCAAGTCAAATGCCGGTAAGAGACACATGCCAATCACATCAGACAAATGCCGGGATGATATCTTCAACTTAGGCTAGGCCGACACCTTCCCGTATCCTTCCCTCTGCCTTATCCCGACCTGAGCCATACATGCTTGAGGGTCGTAAATAAATAAATTCAAAGTTCTTATACTCACTTCTCACAGAGCAGCGTAGGGACTTACTGAGGTGAGACGTATGTCTGAGCACGTCACGGATTGAAGGCAATTCCAATAGAGAAACGTCAAATATAAACATTTTATGTCCAGAATAGGCAAGGGGCCAGTTTAAATTAAATTAAAACCTAAAGTTCTAAATAAATCCCCCTGAGTGATAAATAATTCATAACAAAATCGCGCTATCTAATGCATAATATTAAAACCTGCGTTATACATAGGGTTAAAGTCGTTTTAAGGGACAACGGTTTTCCTTGACGGTTAAGGTCGTTATAAGTCATTTCACACTAAGTAGAACCTTGTATTTCATCTTATTCCTCCTTATCCAATATCACAGTTCCTTAAACATAGGAAAAGATAAACGAAGAAATAATAGCAAGTAACTCTCCTAAGGAGACGAACAACAAGATAGGATGACAAGAAGAACCCGCCAAGGATCTGCAGCTACAACTCCAGATGAAAAGGCGTGCAACAGTAAGGAGCAATTCCTCCAATCGAGAAAACCCCACCAAACGAAAGAAGACAACCAAATTAACAAGGAGAAACAGCTCCAAGGTTTTCATGAATCTGCAAGTGTGTACCCTTCTGATAGTGAAGCATCTTCGCAATTTCTTGAAGAAAATGAAGATGATCAAGATTTCCCCAAAACAAATCAAAGCAAAAACAATCAAACCGAAAACCTACAGATGCTCCTATCTTGCACACACCTCAATCTCCAGTATTAGCACCAAAATCACAAACAATATCATCCATTTTTTCGAAAGAAGTACGATTTTTTCATATTATTCGTATCTTCAATATCAATCCACAATTCCTAAATAATCCTATAACCCTTTGCAACTTTCTATCTAGTAAAACTCCTAAATGGAAAACAATACACAACGTAACAGAAAACAAAGAAATTGATGGTATCACAGTTGTATTCAATAATCTGCATCAACTTGTAAATTTCCGGAATACATATGACACACCAGCATTTGGTCCAAACGCTACCATTGACGTTGATTCCGAGCTAGATCCGGAGACTTTTTCGTATTCCAAACCACATTATTTATGACAGTGAATTTTCAAATCTTCTAGAGAAAACAAGAAAACTCCAGTGAATCTAGATGCATCAAGGAAGAATAGGTCGGTTGAGGAGTTAAACACAGCCGATAACAGGTACGTCTGAGACTGAAGAGAGAATCCCAAACAAAAAAACAGATCACAGAACTGCTACAAAAGAAACACAAAAACCTACGGAGAAAGAGGATCGTTCTTTTATTAAATATGGGACACAAATCCCATTAAATATGTAATTTTAATCAAAAACATCGATAAAGATTATATGAATCCACTCAAATTTCACTCTGTAATCACGGTCAAAGTACCAAATATTGAATTGACAGCGTTTCCATATGACAACAACACTGGACTGAGACTCGCATTCAAAGATCATCTTAACAAAACTAAATTCACAGATACCTTCAAAGAAACATTCTTTGGACCAAAAGTAAAAATAGAAATCCTGGAAGACAAAAAATCAGAATTCCAGAAGTTAGCAACTAAGACTTCTTTTACGTATGTTGTAAGAAACATTCCTGGTAACACAAAATTGAACAGCTTACAAGACATCTCAAAACCAAGATGCCTATAACTAATATCACAAGAATTAAAGGGAACAAAGGCCCGCTTCCACTAATCCGACTGTTCACAAAGCACCCAAATCTGTGTAGCAACCTCATCACTAAGGGACTTACTATCGGCTTTTTCCGTTACAAAGTTGAAGCTTCTAAATCAATCGCAAGACCTTTTCCATCTCGTCGATGCTATGAGTATCACGACGAGGTAACATGTCTTAACATACCTACTTGCTTCAAATGCGGGAAATCCCACCTGAGCCACACTTGTAATATCACAGGATGAAAATGACTTAAGATAGTCAGACTTCCAGCCTGAGGCCCTGCGGGCCAAGGTATTTTACTTTATGATCATCACGCACTTCTCTGGAACTGCACATAGCATAGTTGATTGAATTTTCATGATTTTCTTCACCTTTGTTTACTAACCCCATAACAATGTGCGACTTTCCACTAGAACGGTATTTTGGCACTAGTCGCTACTGAAAATACAATTGTTTATTTTAAGTTGTGCCGATAGGCTAAAAACAGTTTTAAAAAATACGATGATTTTTATTGTAACTTTTTACACAAAAATGCAATAAAATTCTGATTGTCTTCGCATTCGTGTAGTGAAATCTTTGTTCTAGCTGAGAATGAGAGTAAGTTTACATAAAAATAAAATTCACCTTAAAGGAAGTTCTGGTTAAATGTTGCCCCAGCCTTCAGAGATTTCTCCTTGTTTCAAGCTGGTGGTGTCTTAACCTATGTTTATTACTGCGTGGTTGCTGAAAGCGCTTTTAATTAAGCGTCAAAAGCCTCTATCCTACACTCTGATATTCTCATTTCCATCTTAAGTAACTGCTGTCTCGCGTTGGTTCCGTATCGCTTCATTTCAAGTTGACTGAGAAGCTTCTGTGTGAAACTTTTCATGTATCAAAAATTAGAAGTCAGTGGTGGTATTCCTTATTAGTTTAAAATGTCATTCTAGAGTTTTGTGTAATCTGTTGTGTATATAATGCTATGTGTGTGCGAGTGTGTGTTTTAAAGCCAGGTAAATAGTATACAATTTACAATACATGCATTACACTACAGACGTAGAGTCTGTGTGGATCTTTGTTTACATATAATGTGAAACAACTGAAGTTGAATGTTCATTTCGCTGCAACTCTGTAAATTCGTAATGAACATACCCATTTAAAATTACTATTTGATGTTAGGATATCAAAGCTGTTTTATCTTTATTAATAGCTGAAGAACTTTTAAAGCAATTTGTCGATTTTTACTAATTTAAAACATTGGTTGAATTACTTAGTCAAATCTGTAGAAAACAGTGGTGTTGACTAGATCAGTTTATAGCAGACCAGATGAACTTCTCTAAAAATATTTATCTCCCTGCTCAAAGTTAGACGGATAAAGAAGAATACACGCACCCGAAGCTTCCCGCTTCAAATACTGATTTATGGCAAAAGACATGAGAGTATTAATGTTTGCTTTTCGTAAATTAACTGAGACCAAAAGATGTTCTTTCCGTAATGCATTTAATTGGGTTTTATGAGTTTTCTAGACTTTAAGATTCTTACATTTTTATTGTTGGAACTAGAAAACTGATAAAGAACAATGTGTGTAATTCTCAGGAGTTAGTAGCGAATAACTGCGTAATTTTGGAAACTTGTTTAAGTAACATCATCGAAGCCGCAAACTTCTCCATACACCGTGTCTGTATTGTCCTATCTACAGCGTCAGTGTTTCATAAATCTTGCACGAATAATCAAGCGTACCTGCGCGCTCGTATGTTACGTCCACCAGGCTCGTTCCCATGAATTATTCGCGCTCTCATCCCTTGGTGCAGAGGATCCATGTGGGATATTGTCGCAACACCATTGTTCCGGAAATTGCTACTACTTATATTTCTCACGTCGTTACTACTCCCTCTATAACCTGGTTTCTGTTTCTTACTCTCTTCTGTCTAAGATGTTCGTCCACCCCTCTTTCTTTCTCCGTCATCTTTATCGTTAGAAACTTTGTGTGTTCGGAATGGTAAATGAGTTTTTGTTCTGCAGTAGGGTTTAAGATCTATGGAATACTGCATTTCGTTTTACTACCAAGACTTCTGTTCGATTCTAAGATATAAAATTTAAATAACATAGGTGTTAATTGACAAGATATAATTCATGGTATATTATTTTTACCTCACTCATTGGCTTACTCTCGGTGTGCTCGTATATTCGTAGTCTGGTTGTGAAATGCTGAGACAAATTGCACGTCCTTTTCATATTCGCGTAGTTTTTACTTGTATTTGTCGAGAAAAATCCTAATCAAATTTTGTATGGAACTTTACTTTAGAAGAGGAAGACCGTAGGTTATTTCCTCCCAGTATGTACTATCTTTCAAGAAAGTAAATCCCACTTGTTGTAGGCACTGGAATCGAATTTTCCAACTCTGAAAAATTTTGCAATGCACATGCACACTTTCAGCTGCTTGTACTCAGATTCTTTGATAGATGTGTTTTGTTTGTATATTCCAGAATACATCTTATACATAGCAGACATAGTAATAAAAGATAATATAAAGAAAAGACAATCATATTCGATAATAATAAAACAGAAACATACTCAGTACGTAAAAAATTAACTGGTAACTGAAATGAGAAAAAACATTTTCATTACATTTACCATAGTGTAGTGGTTAGTGAGTTATCATTTTACGCAGAAGGTTTTGAGTTCGAATCCCAGCATTTCTCATGACTTTCTATTTTAAGCGAATAATACTTGAACACATTTAGAAAATCACCTTTGTTCTTCACCCATAACTAACCATTCTATTTGTAATTGCGTTGAAATATATTTTTAGTTTGTAAATTAACAGCTTTAAACTCGATAGTGTTATTCATAATGTTTCGAAGTCTTTAGGAAAATTCAAATTGGTCTCAGTGACTTCTATATTACGGTCAATCATGTATTATTTTTTTTATTTATGAAACTTTAATTTAAGGCAGCAGAAAAAACAACGATAATACACAGTAACCCAGTCTACCCCGTAAGTTGAATAAAATGCAAACGCATTTTACAACGAGAAACACAAGCACACAACTCGTTCATTCCCTCGCGTCTCCCAAATCAATTTTGACAATTTGTTACTAGGTGGCTCTGTCTTTCGCATAGATTTGCACTCGTCCGAACTACGAAAGCAATCTAGATTCGAATTTCTTGAATTGAGAGTAGCTTCGAATTGTCATTTTTATGTTTCGTTTCTGTGTCATTCCTTTTCACGTTATAATGTTGAATGGGTTTGCATTGTCATTTCATTTTGTGTATTTTATTTGCGTTTCCTGGTGCTAGAGATAAAAATCAGCATTTTGCTTGCCTGCGAATGGGTAATATATGAAACAGGAAGCTCTCACGTGTCCAACACTGCAAAAAATAGTTGTGTTAATTCAACACAATGCGGTGTCCCAGCGTGACTACCACTTTTGTGTGTTAAATCAACACAACATACGGTGTTGATTTCGGTACTGTGAAAAAAAGTTACGGCCGCAGTGAGATTTGAACATGGGTTGCTCAGTTAAAAGTCGAGCGTCTTACCGACTTACCTAAATCGTCAGACAGAAAATGTGCAAGATGCAAACGATATTCAGTGAACAACATTTGAATTAAACTACTAGATTATGGATTTAAACTGTGTATAGGATCAAATATATGTTGCTGAACCCCAAAACAAAGTTACTTGCACGACTTATCCCACAGTTTAATCACTTCCTATTTGTCAATTGAGAACCAGAATTCCCATTCATTGATAATATTCTATTTCTATGAAAGCAAGCAAGATGGCGACAGCCAAATTTGTTGCATGTCAAATGCTGCGCTTGCTTTTATAGAAATGGAACATATTCTCAATGAATGGGGATTGTGATCCCTAATTGACCAATGGAAGAGTGATTAAAATCATGGTATAAGTCGTGAGAGTACCTTTGTTTGTGTTTGGGTTCATCAGCATTTTTTTATCCTCTATATTGTTTCAATTTAGTGCTTCTTCCGTCTGATGGTTTAGCGAAGTCGATAAGACACTCGACTTCTAACTGAGCAACCTATGTTCAAATCTAGCTACAACCGTATTTTTTCTCCCAGTACCGAAATCACCACCGTGTGTTGGGTTGATTTAACACCCAAAAGTGATAGTCACGCTGGGACACCGTATTGTGTTGAATTAACACAGCTATTTTTTGCTGTGTGCGTATTAATCCCGTGTATCAGTTGCGGGACTACCTGTTAGGAGCAGCAAGCGGACATTTCAGGTGGGATCGGGCGTAAACTACGGAATTGCTTAACTAAGAAGATAGTCTGCTATCATTTATAACAAAACTTTGGTAAACTTTATTTTTATATGGGCCAGTCTAGTAACTTTGGACTTCGAGCCGTCACGATTTGCCTCTTAACTATTAAAATACATGCACCTGCCAGGACTCGAACCCGGGATCTTCGAGCCGTTGGCCTATCGCCGCAGACCGCATGACCACCCGGCCGGCATCGTTTATAACAGAACATATTTTATTAGAGATGGACGCCGCCGAAGAAATATATATTTCGGCAATGCGAACATGAAGGAGAGATATTACGTAATATTAACAGGAAATATTTGTAGAATAATTTATTTATGAAATTTTGAGATATTTATTCTTAATTCGAAAGAAATTGTTTAAAATAAAATGCAGGTTTATAGTTTTAGGTCTCATAAACCGCTTTACTTTAAAACGTGGATTATAGAATTCAAATTTTATTTAAGACCTTCAGGCAACTTGGGCTCAAGCTACATGCAATATGTAAGAAGAGCATTACAAATACAGCCCTTGCACGATAAATTTGGCCATAACTCTGATTAAGCCTTAGCATACAAATGTTAGCTTTCTCAAATATGAACTTTACTTAAATAAAATAAAATAAAATAATCTTGCAAGCGTTAGAATTAAATAAATTTGTAACAGTAATATATGCATTTTATCTTCCTAATAACAATCCAGAAAATAAGTTAGAAACTGATGTTAAATTTCAGCAAGAAATCTTTTATATAACTTGAGCGATGGGAAACAAATTACACGTAAACGAAGAGACAAAACTCTTTATGCACTGTTCATTTACCCTTTGTGTCTGTTGCATGTATATAGAAGTCACATTCTTGAATGACAGTTATAAATGAATTCATGAAAATCGAGTACTTTTAACATTGCGTACTAAACACACAAGTTGATATAAATGGTTTGCAGTCAGGGATTCCGCCATAATTTTCAGTTTGGGTGGGGCCTCTGGGGGATTTAAAGTAAAAATTGGGAGAGTGTAAGTGGAGATTTCCACGGTTTCTACTGATTTTAGGCCGAGAATTTGGAAGGTGACACTCCCACAGCAAGAGGAGTCTGGCGGAATCAGTGTTCGGAGTCTACGTTAAGCTGTGGGTCCCGTCCTTGGGATGTCCTCTCTATCCGATTGAAGACAATTACAGCCGGCTGAGGCCTAATACTGGATGAGGCCTCTCCCGTAAGAAAGAGTTTGTCTGCTGCTCCCACGCTGACCAGACGTGTTGGGAGAGGAGAACCGAAGCTCTCAACTGTGATCGCCATTGCCTTTTATTCACAGCAGCTCCCCAATTGCATCAAGATGCTGGGTGGGCACCGTTCCAGACTTTCTTGCTTTGGAAAAAAAATACTTTGACAGAGCCGGGAATCAAACCCGAAACCCCACGATCAGCAGTCGGAGTGTGTGTATGTGAGTGTTTAAAAATAAGTGTGAGAAATAATTTTAAAGTGTACTTTCTTTTAAAACTGCAGTCCAGTACTAACGTTAAATTGCCAAGGGCCCGCAGGGCCACCAAGGCCGGACTTCTGGCCATCAAAAGCCACTATCGTCCTTATGATTTTAATTTAATTATTTGATTAAAAGACAATTAAATTTGAAGAAAGAATGGGAGAACTGAAATAAGCACAATTTATTTTATTTAATATTTGAGTGTGATTTATATTTAATTCGTGATATTTGGAGGTATGCTAGAAATAAAGGAAGTTACTAATGCACAGGAAGTGTATCTCTAATGTAAAAGCCACTTTAAGAGTAGTTAATGTATTTAATAATTTAGGTATAAGGAATGTTTTGATTGGATATGGGTTGAATTGCGTTTAAAAGTTAGTTATTGTAGTCCAGTGATCGATTTATGCAATTTATAGAGAGGGGAAATAATTCAAACACGTTTGAATGACGTATTTGACGCCTTTGGCTCCATCTGGCTTCATCTTGCGTTTTGGGATAGAAATTTCTTAGCTTCACGCTGGAATCAGAGTTTACGGTGATTCATTGAGTACTGGACTTGTAGTAGAGAAAAGGAAGAGCGTTCGCTTGCAGCACGAAGGGCATGCAGTTCGAGATTTTCTCAAGTCAGTATCTTATTTTTATTTTTTCTCCAGTAATGTGCAAATTCTATGTATTACTGTATGCATTGTACATGTAAATGAATGTTAGTGTTGTTTTCTCCTTCATATTCTTATTTTTTGCTCCATTTATTTAAAAAAATAAGCTAATTTACATGTTTAGCAGATTTTGTGTTTTATCTGTACATAAAACCAAACAGTATGAAAAAAAAGAATAAATAATTGCATTACATTTACAATAATAATTCTTATTATTAATCATGAAGTGCAATGTACTTATTTTAAATAAATGAAGCAAAAATGAAGAATAGGAATAAAAGAGCAAAAACCTACACAGCAGTGGCATAAAGCATACTGTAACACAATATTTACTAGAGGGAAAGGAGAAGTGAGATGACAAGGACTCGAATCGCGAACCTTTCGCAAAACAAGCGAGCGCTCTTCCATTAATACTCTGCGCCAAGAAGAGTAGTTGCAGAACAAAGCGTTTCAGAGATATCTTTTTCAGTGGTTTCAGACTTTAGGCCCCACTAGTGGAGAAACTATAAGTCATCACTATCAGCACCTAAAATTTACACGTGTACACAACTTTTGAAGCCCTTTCATAGGAACCGGGTCTGATCCAGAAGCAGAGTGTGAATTAAAGTTTTTAGTCAGGGGGGATAAAACATAAGCACGGATTTCAACAGGCAATACATACGCAGAGAGAGAGGAGAGGAGGGAGGATATGCAGTCCCATTTTCCAAATTGGGGTTTCTAAATCAAACCAATCATACTAAGTCATTCACATGAAACTACTTCATAAACATCACAAAAGAAATGACTTCCGAATAGGCTTCTTAGCTGCTAGTAAAAGTTCATAATACCCTTGTCATTTCCATGAAAATAGTTTAAACTTCTGCCAAATAAAAATGTTCCGATGTTCTATCTAATCTTGATCGAAACTTCTTCTAGGGGCAAGAAATTTATCCCTGCCAGGGACGAAAAAGAATTTGTCAGGGTGGGAAACTTCTTTTTGTTGGGGGGGGGGATCCCAGGCATCCTTCTGCTAATTCACACACTGCCCAAAAGTAGGAATATCAGATTCGGATACCTTACTGCTAAGAAACTTGGCACACGTGGGCTGAAAAGCTCTTTATTTAACAGAATATCTCTCCTGAAGTTCGAAATATTGCTACATTTGTATTAACGTTATGGTTGAACGGCACAACTAGCAAATAGAGCGTGAAAACTTTTTTCCAAATTACAGAAAATTATTTTAAAATAAGATCCTAATAGTATCCTTCAAAGAAAGTATCTTTTACAATGTGTTCTATAATTTTAAAATCTCCGGAAATTCACCACTTGACAACATATTTTAATAAGCATTTGAAAGCAATTTTAATACAGAAAAAGGTGATTGTGTTGAAATAATTTTGAAAATTACGTTAAAAATTATTTCATAATTTTGTTTTTAAAATAATGTATTATTTTTTTTTTAAGTCTTACTTTGTGTTTGGAATAGAAGTAAATGGTTTTAATCTCAAATAATTTGATATATCTGTTTTTAACTGCTTAGAAACAGTTTCCATTATTTATTTGTTACTAAAGTATGATAATTACAACGGTAGATTATATTTCATAGATTAAGTATTTTGTCGGAAAATAATAGGATTGCACTGAAATAATAGAAAAAGTTCGATTTGTAAATTTTGCTGCAGTCGGTCGTAAAGCTGCTAAAAGATACTTGTTTACAATTTAAAGTATCTCCATATTTTTTTTTGCAAAATGTATGACGTTTATGTATTAGCGTAATTTTCTGATTGCAAAGGAAGTCTAAACGAGATTAATGCTTTATAGCTATTATAGTTCATCTTAAAAGATTCAACCTCCGAGCTTGCTGATAAGAACTTAGGGAAAGTATCTCTGACAGTGAGACTCACTCGACTATGACGTATACAAGCTGACGTAACTCGATTACGTCTGATCCCTTTCAGTTCAAGTGATGGCTGGCACATCTTTATCTACACGAATTTATTGAAAGTTCTCAATGAGATACAGTTTGGAAAAAAAGATCAAGAAGACAAGCGGTTTCGATCCCGCGACGTTCAGTGACGACGACCACTACGCTAGAGAGTCATTGCTTATTTGATCTACTTTTCTCATAGATCTAGTATTACTTGCTTACAGACGTTTGCACTGTTCCTTTTCTTATCTATTTCCTTTTTTGATTTTCTATTTTGCCCGTTTTATTATCACACATTCAAACGTCTGTATCGTATGAGAATTCTTTTGCAATACATCTCTTCTTCATTGCTGCCATATAATAGCAACTTGAAAATTAAGCACTAAGCATGCGATATGTCTTGGAGGAGCTTAATTTTTCATACCGAGAATAGTTTCCAATATTCTCACCACAGCATGGGATTTACTTTCTTGAAAGATAGTACAGTTTTGGGTTAAAATTAATACATATTTGGATTTTAAATTTGTTTTATTTATGGCCTTTAGAAACTGGCGAATGTCGAAAATTATTACAAACACGTTAAATCGGTGCTTAAATCCATCCTGTTTGCCCGCTATGGACAAAATGTAGTATGGGTCCTATCTTTAACAATGGGAACACCGCACGGGAACAATGGGAATGTATTGTTCCAATATACGCAGTGGTGGGCCAGACTTTTTGCAACAAGTACCAAATACATTGTAAGAAGTCCTTCCTAGAATCCACACCTTTGACCAGTCAGAACAAATTTTGACATTCGTTCTTTACTTGACAAGGAGGGTCGTGGGTTATGTTTCCTTCCAACGAGTACAGTGGTGGATCAGATTTTTGCGACGACTACCAGATACTTTGTGGACCCTCAAATCTGCACTTTTGGCGTATCTACATCAAATTTGGTAGAGGTCCTTCACTTGAACATAGAAAGAACGTAGATAATAAATAGTGTATGGTGGACGAAATTTATTGCAAGAAATCCATTTTCATTGTGGGTCTGCAATTCCACCAACATCGTTTACCAATAACCAAAAAGTGTTTTACAATTTAAAAAAAAAAAAAAAAAAAAATTAGCTTAGATACTTGGCATCCAAATAATTATGACAACATACGCTGGGCTGTCAGGTAACACAGCTAGAATTGAATTCTTTAAAATGCTTTTAACTTAATATCACAGAGTTTCATGAGCACCATAGGGTCTAATTTCCAAAATTGTAATGTTATCTTTCGATTTGCATAATTTTCAAAGATTCGAAAAAAGCGGTGGGGAGCTTGAAAAAGAGAGTTAAAGCTTGTATCCAGCTAGGCTAGAAAGGCTAATGTTCAAATAATGGTACTTTTGTCGATTCATTCGAGTATAATATAAAGCAGCAAGTTTCTAGCGCAATTCGTGGAAATTGTTAGACGAAAAACGTATTTCAATTTGTTGACAAATGTTCGAACGCGAGAAAACTTATATTTTTCTGTCACGTTCCGGAAGCTACGGAATCTTGCGTTTCATATTTTAATTGTTTCTATTATTTTAAATGTTTCGAATTCAGCAATTCGAAATCATCTTGTGGTCATGATTTGTACACTCCATTAGATCATTGTGTAGTCCGAAGCCTCTGAGTGGTTTGCTTATGGCTGTATCTATAAGTTTTCCCCTATTAGTAATGGTGCCAGTGCACTTTCTTAATTTACCTTGCCTTAGTTTATTAAAATACGAAAACTACCTTTGTCAGAAGGTTCTATCCTATTTTCTTTGTGTTTTCTCCTTTTAAAGTAGAATAACTATACTACACAACACGATGTCATTTACTAATGCTATGATCTTATCCAACGTTTGTTTTAATATCTCGACATCTTTGTATGTTATAGATGTACCTTTTATATAGTTAAGTTGTTTTCAGTATCCTTGTTGCTCAATTCCTAATGGACAGTGTGCAGGTATTTTGATGTTCCTTGACAATGAAAATGAGTAAATGAACAACTGGTACTGCCGCTCTATGTAGATTAAATTATCCTAACGTTGTTCGCAACCCATCATTCTCTGCTGGATAAATGGGTTGCATACAAGGCAGGCGCTGGACAAGTGCCAAATTGACGTTTCTGTCTAGCTAGACTCACAAGCGTGTGCAATGCAGTTTACTTGCAAGGAAACTCCTCTCTGAAATTTCGAAACAACATGGTGAACGAACAATGTATGTAAAGAGTCTTCTAATTGGAATTTTTAATTACCTAAATTTGCTTCCCTGTTATAGAGCAAGCTTCCTCTCTTCCTTTAGTATTTCACAACTCTTCCTGAGAGTTAATTACGTGTTCGTAAACTTGGAACATATTGTGGATGCTCCTAATTCTCTGTTGCTGAAGTAATGTAGTGTAGAGGCGAAACTTTAAGAGTACGCGTTTAACACTATTATCCTCCTGCTTTGTACCAAATCTGACGGTGCGTGCAACCGAATTATTGTCAAGAAATTTGTATTGAAATATTTGTAACTGACTTTGAATGTTGGTGGGTATAAACTAAATCGAAACAGAACGAGGATGAATTAGTTATCAATCTAAAATACTAATGTGTAATGAAAATTTGTTCATGTCAGTATTTTCTAATATTGCATTATGTTGATATTTTATGCGTGTTGTAATAATGAAATATTATGTAATATTTTATTACTTACCATAAAATTTGTATTTTCTGCGTTTCAATTGTGCATTCTTTATTTTCAATAATTAAACCTCGAAAGAATAAAACAATATTGTAGTCAACTTTTTTGCGATGGTATAATTAATTTGCTACAAGAAGTCTTGTAATTAGAAGAACATTTCCATTCAGTTCTATTTTCTCCTATGTAATTGCATTGAGAAACTGCTTCTAGTTATAGCATTTCTCTACAGGAGCTTGAAAATACCATTTTACTTATCGTGAGAGATAATAAAGTTAATCAAAAACGTTCCTATGTCTTATTCATAAATGTACTAATTATCCCAAGAAGCGCAAAAATTATATAATAGTTATGTTTGGCATCGCTTTCATGTAATTTCACTGGAATGCTATTTAATCAAGTACATTTTAATATTTCACATACCATCGTGACGCTTGAAAGCCTTGCTTGTTCTTTTTTCGTAATATATTAATAACTTCTCCCATAGTATACTTGTTATCACTTTTGTTCAGATACAACTCATAATATTTTTGTCTTTTTACTGTTTTGAACTTCTGGAAGAAAAAACTAGTCAGTGAATAGGAGGTTGGAGCAAGAAGAGAAAAGTCAATGAATAGAAGGCGGAAAAAGCGCTATTTCATGAAATGTAAAATTTGGAACAAAATTATGTGTGCGGCTATTCAATCTAAACAGGGTTAAAATTTGTGCAAATTGTTTTAAAACAAAGCAGAATGATGAACTTTAAAATATCGCGAGCGCTTACACAGGTGTTTAGTCTGCTTAGTGCTTTATTGTTTCAAACGTTCCATCTACCTTTCACAAAATATACGTTATCTGGACATCACTATCCACTGATAAATGTGAAATGATTATCAATTACTGAACTCTAAGGGGGTCCATACAAGTACAGCTCTACCTGGACTGCACTGTCCTAGCCTTAAGGCAGAACCATATGTGTATGGCGAATCCTTGAGACTAATCGTCGGCCTGTTGGTCTCACTGGAATCTGGTGAGGCCCGATCTCGAGGTCGCACGGCCTTGAGCCCGAACTCCACGTGTGTATGGTTTCCCGCCGGCCGAGACTGTCCTTAACCCTCAGTATGAGTGCAACATTGTTCTAGTAAACGTCGTGTTATTTTGATCATACTTGGTGTGGTCTTCTTTTAGTGACTGTAAAAGCGTGTTTAGTGTGTTATTTACTGTAATTACAATTTAAAGCGACAAGAAGAACAGATATATGCTCGAACAACATCACACCCGGAAGAGAAACTCGAAGACATATACGAGGAGATACAGAAGATTTTGGATAGCAGAAAATCAGACTATAAAATTGTAATGGAAGACATCAATACTAAAGTAGGAACTAAGCAGAGCAGTGACACGAAAGTGGGAAACTTTGGATTTGGCAAAAGAAGAGAAGTTAATGGAATTCTTAGAAGGCAACAGATTGTTCATTTCCAATACATTTTTCAAGAAGCCACCCCAGAGGAAGTGGAAATGGAAGGGCTCAAATGGGGCTAAAAACGAAACCGACTACGCTTTATCGAATAATAGAGAAATTCGTCAAGACTGTCTGTTGTCAACAGTTTCAAAATATCAAGTGATCATAGGATGGTGAGATGTACGCTGAAACTAAATACTAGACTTGAGAGAATGAAGGTTATCAGAGGAAACCCGCCACTTTAAGATCGAAAATCTAGGGAAAAACAGAGACATTCGAGATAGAACTAAGCAACAGATTCAGCACCTTGGAAGAGCTAGAGGATGAAAAAGACATCAGTAGCCGAAATAAAATATTGACTGAGATAATAAGAGAGACAGCAAAGGAAATAGCAGGCGTCATAAAGAAAGAGAGCAAAATCTCAGAAGAAACTAAACTCTTGACGATGAAAAGAAGGGAAATAAAAGAAGAAAATTACGTAAAGAGAATTGAGTACATAAAACTAAATAAAACCATAAGGAAATAAGATAGGATGTACTTAGATACAATAAAAATCAGTTAGAAATACAATAAAGGAAAACAGAAGCCTGAAAAAGCCAAATAATTCATGATTGGGAAAAAGCAAATAATTGCAGTTAAGAGACCTGACGGGACTGTAACATGAAATAAGGAAGAAATTATAAAAATATTTGAAAATTTCTATAGAGAATTGTACTAATCCGAAGAAAAACTAGGAAATGAAGATTCAGAAGAAAATGATGTATATCCCGGATTCAGAAGAAAATGATGTAATGAAGGAAGAAGAGGATAAAGTACTTCGAGGGATCAAGAACGGACAATCGCCAGAAGAAGATGGACTCACAGCAGAGATGTTTAAATCGGGAGGTGAAAAGATGAAAGAGGAACTTGTTAAATTATCCTGAATGTGCCTGACGAAGAGAGAATTACCCTCAAGTTGAAATAATGCTATTATTTTGTTGTTGTACAAGAAAGGGGACAAAGAACGCGTCGAAAATTAGACCAATTTGTGTACTGTCAGTTCGATACAAAATATAATGGAACAAGCCGGATTTCGTTGTGGATTTAGCACAATGGACCACATAAAGGTATTGAATGAAGTTTTGGAAAGGACTAATGAATGTGAACTTCCTTGTCTGAGATTCGTAGATTCAGAATGTATGTCTGAGATTCGTAGATTTAAACAAAAGCTGTCGATTCGGTCTTTTTGGCAGCAGTACTTACATCACTTGAACATCAAGGGATTCTGCAGACCACGGCCCTACAGGAGCCTCACTTTTTGCCGATCAACTGGAAGAACAATTTAGCCCCAATGTAGAACCATACAACGACCAAATAATCGATGCAGTTCATAGACATCTTCGCAATATTACTCTAAATGGAGCTCTTCCGCACCATGAACTCCAAGAGAAATGCAACGTAGTGTCAGAACTATCAAAACAAGAAGTGTTGCTGGACTTAATGGCATTCCTTCCACAGCCCTCAAAGAATGACCTCGCAAACTATTTATTGTACTCTGCCGTCTCTTCAATGCCATACTCATCCATAGCCATTATCCATCCTGATGGAAAGAAGCCCAAGTCTTCATGATCCCCAAAAGAAAGAAAAATCATCTCTATCCTGAACATTTCCGGCTAATCAACATCCTTTCTCATATCAGTAAACTGTCAGTCCACACAAGACCACTCCATTACATCAATCTTTATCAAACAATTCCATTTCATCAATTTGGTTTTCGTCAACGTTTTGACATTACAGCGGAGCTTGTCCGTGTTGTCGTACACATCACGCACAATTACAATAATTTCGGCTACACCAGTGGACTTTTTCTCGATGTTTCGAAAGCGTTTGACAAAGATGGCACAACGGCCTCATCTATAAATTACTGCAGCTACAAATTCCACCAATATACTGCAGACTTTTACAATTTTACTTGAAGAAGAGGACTTTCCGAGTGAATCACGCAGGATCTCAAACACAACCTCGCCATATAGCAGCAAGAGTTTCTTAAGGAGCTTTATTATCGCCCATACTGTATAACTTTTACACTGCTGATCTACCAACACAACCAAACAACTTGAGAGCAACCTCCGCAGATGATACACCAGTTTTGCTTCCCATAATAATCCCTGAAATGCAATACCAACACTCCAGCGACATCTGATCAAGATAGAACAATTGACAACAGACTGGCGCACCAAAATCAACACAGACAAAAGTCATAACCGTGCATTTCACTAGACAATATGGACATATTCCAGCTCCAATCCGATTTCAAGAAGAAGAAATCCAAATCCTACCAGTAGCCAAATATTTAGCTGTGCACCTTGACAAACTTCTTACCTTCAGGCATCACCTTACAGTCACGGCCAGTCGAGCCATCCAACGACTTCTCTGTCTACCCCTTGTTACTCAGTCCAACTCTCTCCATAAAAACCAAGCTCGACCTATACAAAATGGCAATCCGACCAATACTCTTGTACGCACTTCCATTCTGGTATCACTCCGCCAAAACTCAAATTCGCAAATTACAGATTGTTCAGAATCGGGCAGCCCGCATGATCACTGACTTCTCAAGAGACACCAGAATATAACAGCTTCATGAAGATTTAGAACTCGAATACATCGATAAAATTCTCTATACACACCACCGCAACTTCTGACGTCGCATTCGAAATTTCAACATCCCAACTCTCATAGGTACACGGGGAGGGCATAAGCCATAGTGCTGTTACCGCCTATACAATTCATTTTATCTCATTGGTACGCTACAACCACAAAGTACGCTACAACCAACCATGCCATGCCTCACCAATGAAGCGACAGCTGCTTCATTGCCATTTTAAATACGTTAACTTAACCCGTGAAACACTCAACGAAATATGAGGCAAGGGAGAATGCTCGGCACTCATTACAATACAAACCCGCCAAGATAAACCTCAGAACCTCTGCATCGAAAGTGCCTACTTCAAGTTACTGCGTAACATTTACTCGACTGCCACATCTGTCACTAGACTACATCAAGAGAATGAACAAATTAAAGTTGGAAAAGGAGTAAGGCAAGGACATTCAATTTCTCCAAAACTATTTTAAGCGGTCCTGGAGGTATTGTTCCCAAATTAAACTGGAATGAATTTGGAATAAAAATCAATGGCCGAATACCTTCATCACCTACTATTCGCTGATGATATAATCCTGTTTACTTCAAGTGCAGAAGAACTAAAAACCAGAATGGAAGAGCGGTGTAATGAGAGTTCGAAAATAGGCCTTAAATGAATTAAAGTAAAGCAAAATAAAGAAATGTACAATCAACATGCTGAAAAGAAGGAAATAAATATCCACGGAGAGACAGTAGGCATAGTTGATGAGTATGTTTACCTAGGCCAGCTCAAAACATCGAATGCAAAGTTGACCGATGAAATAAATAGATGTAAAATGGCGTGGAGTTCGTTTGGAAGACTACACTTCATTCTCAAAAGCAAACTACCAATGTGTCTGAAGTGTAAAGTTTATAATCAATGTGTCTTACCTGTAATGACGTACAGCTGTGAAACCAGTACATTGAATGCGCAAGCGGCTCAAAGATTGAGAGCCACACAAAGAGCAATGGAGAGATGCATGCTAGGAATAACTTGGAGGGAGAGGAAGACAAATGAATTTATTCGCGCACAAATAAAAGTAGAAGATATAATCAATACTGCGAAGAAGATGAAGTGGAGATGGGCCGTTCACATAGCTAGACGAATAGATGGAAGATGGACGACGAATGCAACTGATGAATTCCCAGATTTCAACTGATGCAAAGTGAAGAATGATAAATTTGATTTGATTTATTGCGTTCCTTAAACCAATACATTGTACTCATTTGCACATATGGTATAGAATATGTCCATAATAAGAATACATAATTTTTAAAAAAATACATAGAATACAAAGAATACATAGAAAATTAAGTTTTGTAGCAGTACTTCGACATATATATGACATATATTCACTTTCATTATCACCTGTTTTCTTTTCCCTTATAATATTTAGTCTTGCAAGTACTCATCAACTGTATAGTAAGTTTTGTTTGTCAACATTTTCCTAACTTCACGACAAAATATATTGATATCCTTAATGTTTATTAAAGTTTGTGTCAATTTATTGTATAGGGCTATACTGAAGAAATGCGGTGATTTTTCGAAAATTTTTATTCTGTGGGACATTTGTCTAAGATTATTTTTCTTTCTTGTGTCGTGTCTATGTATATCAGAGTGTGTAGTGTAGCCATCAAGGTTACTTTTTATCAGCTATAACACCTCGTATATGTACAAACGTGGAACTGTTAGCAAATTTAATTGCTTGAAAAATTTTCTGCTGCTCGCACGTAAATGCCTGTGTGTAATGATTCGAATAACTTTTTTTTTTGTAGTCTAAAAACTACAATAGCTCACATGAGGATCCCCAAAAGAGAATACCATATTTAACCTAATATAAGGATATCAATGCCTATTTATTTAGAACAGTTGAGAGAGATCTTATTATTAAGATATTAGATGATAGTGTACGACATAGATTTGTTATATGAGTTTTCCAATTTAGTTTGTCGTCAATATATAGCCCTAAAAACTTAGTACTTGTGACACATTCTGTTGTGGTGTTACTTATGGTTAATTGTTTTTTGAGCAGAAGGCATTGAAACTTTGCACAACGTTCGATATAAATATGGCTTTGAAGTCATGATCAGTAGAAACACGTCACTAGGCAATACGAGTAAAGTATTAAGATAAAGCAATGAAGCCATGTAGTTGCAGCAAAACTGATTTGATCATGGAATTCTTCATTTCATAAGTTAAGTAAAGCTAAAACTGTAAGAAGTGCATTAAAACGGGTCCCAAACAAAACATATTTAATAAATCTGAAATTGCTTACACGAGATCTCTGCCACCAAATCACACTTTTTGTCACTAAGGCACATTTTATTTAAAATATATTTTTCAGTACCGAGCAGTTAATGTTCCTCTTACCTTTTATGATCGAAAAGAAAATTACCACTATGACTACTGTTGTTCTCAGTTTAGTTTGAATTTTAACATTATTTTAAGGCCTTTAGATAACTATGGCTCAGGCCGTATGGATGATGATGGGATGAATTGGTGGAATGATGAAAGTGGGAGGAAACGGGAGCACCCCGAGAAAACCCATGCACACGGTGTTTGTCCAACACAAAGCCCATATAGCATGAGCAAGGATCGTTCCGACTACTCCTATCACCAGAGGGGTGAGCGCTCTACCAACTGAACAAAGCGTTTATAGTAAAGTTCACAAGAAAATGAACAGATTGTAGGGCCTCTGAATTCTCAGCCTGTCAATATGCTGTTGTAGAACAAAATACAGCCATTACATTTTCTAAAATTATATATATTTTTCTGTAAGTTACTTCAGAAATATAAGAGATTCTGATATCACGAATTTTATCAAGTGACAGAGTTGTGTCTGGATTACATTCCGTACTGCAAATAAACGGTTGTTACATAGGCAGTTTTGGTATTTATCGATCGTAAACTACTTCATATATTATTTGTTTGGGTATTATTGTAGAACTAGGGTCAGTGTACCTGACTTCTTTCGTATGATGAAAAGTGTAACGAACAGTTCTAAGTAAAGAATTGATGTGTCATACTTTTCTTCGTACACGTGATCACGGCGTGGATGGAGTTGACATTATGTAAAGGATTCTCCTCAGTTCTGCTATCCACATTAAAGACAGACAGTGAGCTTCTCCACCCCGTTTATGTACGTACAGAGCGGTTATTTCAAGATTATACATAGTTAACTTTTAAATTGTAACTAAATATGTAGGTTGGCTGAGGGGTGAAATTCCTCATTACATAACCTATATTTTAGTAGTATATTGTTTATAGAAAGTAATACACACAAACTACATCATCAAACTTTTCTTGTAGTAACTACATCGAAAAAGATGTCATACCATTTGGATGTGCTGAAATTATTCCTTTTTTATACGTTTTTTAAGGCTTAGAGTACACATTTAGAATATTGTTATTGCTCCAAGTTTCTGCTCCAGTTGTTTACTTTGTAGTAAAGCGCTAGTCAAAAGGTTAATTTTGTCCCGATGGGGAAGAAGCTTCATACTCTCTATGCCATCAAAGGAGCTTTGATGTACGAGACCAATGATAAACTGGAGAGCTCAGCGGGATGTGTTTTTCGATGCTGCTTTTCCAGTTAATATTGAGAATCGCCCTTTATCACAACAAAGTCTGTCATGGACCAAAGGGGCATCGGAGGACAAGAGCAAAGAGAGATGAATGAACCTTATGAAAACAGTTAAATAGTTCAAGTGTAAAGGTATGTATGGTTTAGCGAACATAACTACGTATCTGCCGTGATTGTTGTTGATGAAAGCATTAAGATCAGACATGTTGAATGTTACGTTTAAGAATTTGTTTTATTTTAGGAGCTAGTTAAAATTCATCATATATACCGTGCTATATACGATGTATACAGTGTATTGAATGATTTTTCCCCCCCCTTCAGAGTCTGTTTGTTAATTTGCCGACCCATGTTGGGTTTTCGATTCATCATAAAAATTTAAGGCCCTTAAAATCAAGTTCAGCTCTTCCTATTTGTCTCGTTCTTGATTTTTTTAGCGTATGACTACGCTAAGTATAGTATTTCGTCCGTAATTCTGTACATTAGCTGCATCCGTATACTTCCTCCTTTGCCTTCAACTCTTTATCTTTAATTGCATTCTTCCATGCATACTTTCTGAGCAAGTACTATTCAAATCAGTTTCCTGTCATCATCTTTATAATCTTCAGTTAGCTCTTCTCTTCAGCTTTCTTTGTAGTATTCGTTATCTTATCCATCTTTTCACCCTAACTGATGTTTTCAGCTTCCCATCTTTTTATTCCTTTGTATAGTCCATATTTCTGCTTGATATACTCAACCCAAATATTTAATCAATCTTTTCCTGAAGGCTTGTTCAAGACCAGGCAACAGAAAATACTTTTCTGTTTCATGAACGTCTCTTTCGCTATTGCTGCTTTAGCCTTATTTTTTTTCATAGTGTAAATATCCTCATCTTGAATGATTACGAAATACTTATACTTCAAAAATTTCCAGTAACTATACTGGAATAAATGATTTCAAGATTATTTAAACAAAGAGTTGTCAATTTCTTTTTGTCTACGAGCTTCATTGGTTACCGGTAAGAACACACTGTAATTTCCACTGATTACACCTAAAGAGCGAAAATAATTTTGACTGAAGTCTTAATAATAATAATAATAATGTAAATCTGAATAATGTAGTCTTTTATAGATATTCCTAAATGTTCTTTGCTTTAATATTTTTGGAAACTGAAAGGTTTCTGATTTTCGTCAGTTGCAATAATTTCTCCCATTCAGTTTCAATCGAAAAGAACGTCTTTTCCCCGGTGACGGGCTAATTTCTAATTCACTTGTTTTTATGTGTGCTCAAACTAGACCAATGTTTCTCTCGCACTGTGTACATGATTGGCCTCTGACGGAAAATATGTGAAGAAGTTCTACATCAAACACATTGCTGAACCATGAACAAAACTTAATCATAGTCGAGTTGAGGTTTTGTCCGCCAGCAGGGTCCGAAAGCAAGACGCGCGACAGTGTTCACTTGCGGAAACTTTTCTACATATTTCTTTCTCCCAAGCTAACGAATAGAGATACTGATTTGAAATTTGCAGGACATACAGAAAAACGAACACCACGGATCGTTTAAAGCGATTGCCGGGAACAGGACACATAGGCCTCTGTGCCCGTCTTCCGGGAATGTCCTCAGTTGTAGTTTATTCGTTTATTTACGTAACAACAGGCAATAATGACTTGTCATGCAGAACACGATTCCAAAAAAAGATCAGGTCTTACACAAAAAATAAGAAAACGCCACCTCGGACTGGAACCGTAAGCGGTTGAGACCACTCGCGACGAAGCCAACACTTCGCCACTGAGCTACGGGGACTGAGTGGCATCTGTAGTGCTAGAACCACACAAAGTCCAGACGCCGTACCCATTGCTTCTAATTGCGCGCGTTATTGTCACCTTTCCTCGAAATTTCAATTGGTCGCAGAGGCGTAACGGTTGGGTTCCGGACGCGGGTTCCCTATCTTAAATTGCTCTCCAGTCCCACCTCCATGGGTGGTTTCAGTTTGGTGCATGACTTTCAAGCACCCTGTACATACATTCATTTATACATTATTTATTTATATTATCAGTGTATCCTGAATTGTCGTTTCAGTTTCTGCACTTCCGTCTTTAAATCTAATGGATTTGTTTTTTCTATAGCCAACCGCAAAATTCGCCGCCAGCATTATCAAAGATCAGTTTATATTGCCTTCAAAATATTTGCGTTAGAAAATCAAATTATGAATTGAAACATGTATTACGTGCTTGAACGCCCTAATTTTTATACGGGAATTGGTGTTTGCATATTATTGAGGGCTTTAACTTTCTTGCTTGTGAGAAGTATAAAACTAGTTCAATTCTATTTATTTATTTCTGTCGTCTGAAACATTTTTTCTTGTTGTATCCATATTATTTACAAATCTAAACCTCTGTCCACTGAAGAGAAAAAATATTCTAAGTTCGTAGTTTTTACTTTGTACAAGAACAGTTAATATTTATGGTTACTCATCTATTTGCTATAACTGTGACATACTTTTTCAGTACGAACAATATAATCGAGTGAAGCGAAGCTTAATTTGTCAACTGAAAATGCGTTTTTTTTTTGTTTGCCTTTTTTTAAAAAAAATATTTAAAGCCTTTGGACAACTTTGGCTCAGCCAGATGAATAATGATGGAAAAATTGGTGGACTGAAGAAAGTGGGAAGAAACGGGAGAAACCACGCACACGGTGTTTGTCCAGCACAAAGCCCACATGTCCCGAGCTGGGATCGAACTGGGAGGGAGGGCGCAACAGAGGTGAGCGCTCTACCACTGAGCCCCTTTGGCGTCGTTTACTATTTATTATTTTTTGTATCCTGTTTTAACCATAACAAGAGCGCAACATTCCAATTTAATTTTGTTGAACATAAAACTTTTTTTTTGGGGGGGGGGAGGAAAAGAAGATTGTTAAAATTAATTAGTTTGTGGTTTGTCCTGAAGTTTGAAAGCTAATATTAATGTATTTTAAACATCTGGCGCGAACAATTATCTTAAGGAGAACAGTTCAATTTATCTCTCAAATCATTATTTTAATTTGGTTGTACAGCACGTGTGACAGTTTATTTAATTATTGATATTTTTCTCTATGAGTTAAAAAGATACGAACACCGCATGTCCTACAGATGTGTCCTGTAATTTGTTAATTCTTTTAAAGTACTAATTAAACTAAGCTACTGGAAATCATTATCATTTCTTTCCATTTTTCTAAGTACTGTGTATGAAGTACACTATCTACCAAAAACTAATTGGTTACCCCGTTGCGATAAGTGATCGGCCTCGTTCGGGTGTCACGTGATATGATCCATGCCTGTGTTGCAGAGAGCAAGAGAACCAGTTGTGAAGGACTTGGCGCGTGTTTCAGAGTTGTCGGACTTCAGTAAGGATGTTATCATGGGATGTCACCTTGTCAGTGGGTTGCCCAGCAGGGAAATAGCCGCTACCTTTAACGTGTCCCCGTCAACTGTGGTATTCTTCCTGCGTAAGTAGAAAGTGGAGGCAGATTTTACGAATGTTAAAACATTCCGGGCGACCGAAAATTCTAACCTGCAGAGATCGCAGAAGCCTGAAACGTGAAACTGTCAGGACCAGCGAAAAGAGACACTACAACCTAAGGTACTCAGTCAGAGCAGTTGTCCCATTTCACGAAGACCGATACCGTATTGGGACGTGTGTAAGCCATAATGCTGTTTCCGCCCATATAATTTATTTTATCTTATCACTAAGACCGATACAACTCAGAGACTCAAATACTGTTTCAAACATCGCAACTGGACACTGGGGCAGTGGAAATACGTTCTATGCTTTGGAGTGACGAGTCGAAGCTCTCACAGTTTCAGTCCGATGGTCGTGTATGGGTGTGACGGCTGCCCGGAGAACGCCTTCTACAGGAATACATAATGTCCACCAGGAAATTTGGAGATGTTGTTAAGGTGTAGGGTATCACATACTACGATGTGGGACCACTGGTGGTTGTTCGTGAGAGCACGGACTCAGACCCTCGTTGGCGTGCCCAGAGCCCCAATATAAATTCCATAGTACACCTTTGAAACGTGTTGGACCAGGAGGTTAAGTACATTTTTTTCTATAGTTTGGATTCAAAATAATATAATTTAAAAAATGCTTCTAGTTACACACGTTGCTGCGTCAACATTGTCCGAAAATATAGTTTATAAGAACGTATTGAATTCATCGTACGTTCAGTGTGGCATAATAGAATATGAATCGAACTTACAGGTAGGGGAAAGTTTGTCAAAACGGGAAGGTCGGTTAGAACGGGGAAGAGTGCTAGTTTCATGCATTAACATTATTCTCATAGCTTCTGCACTCATAATCAAAGATTATAGGTTTATGTTAATGATTTTCGATGTGTGATGAAATTTAGTATTGATTTAAATGACTACCCGATTTTATCAAATCGGTTGGATAAAACTGGGAAAACTGACTGTTTTTGGAAAATGCAATTTCCATGAGAAACGAATACGGCACTGAAATATTTAACTATATTCCTTTGTAATAGAAGAATGAAAGTTTCAGTTGAGCCAAAAAGCATTCTGGCTAGTTGCTTACTATAGTCAATTAAATGTACACCTTCCCGTTTTGTCACTTTTTCCTGTGTCCTACACCACCTTTCGCATGAATGATGATTAACTGTGTAATAACAATGAATTTTCAGCCAAAACTCCGGTACATCTTTTGTTTTACCGTAGAACGGGGTAACTTGATGTCACTGACGCTTCAACACAAAAGTCCGGGTAGGTATGGCTTCTTCACAACGTTGAGGTTTTTTACGCTAGATAGCAGCACCAATTACTGGCCCACGGCCATACCACACTTCAATATGTCAAGTTGTCAACTAATAAGATTGCTCTCTTTATGGACCCTTATGTGTTGGAGTCAGTGGCATCAAGTTACCCCGTAGGAGTCACCAAGTAACCCCGTTCTACGGTAATGCAAAAAGGCATTGAAAGTATTTCTAAGGTGCTTATAAAAATAAACTGTGTTTAAAACTGTTTGCTGTGAATTTTAAGAAGTACATACTAAATATATTTGAATAAAGCAAATTCTGTGTAACTTGTGATATGGGAATTTGCGAATAGTTCGAAAAGAATATTGTGTGAATAGAACGGGATGCATTAATATATTCGTCGAGTTGAGGAAGTCTGTTATTGCCCATGTAATTATTTTTATCTTAGGAATCATTTTCGTAAATAAAGTAGATTTACTTACTCATCTTTATTTATTATTATAATTTTCTTTTATGGGCAAAACAGGCTGTTTTTGCGTAAGCCCGTCGCATGTTCACGCTTCTGGGGACAGGAATGGGAAAGGTATCAGCCAGGACTTTAGTTGAAGTACCATCCCGTAGTTCACCTGGTTGAACTGACGGGAAACCCTAGGAATTTGTCATGATAGTCGGCAGCGGGCCTTGAATCTGCGTGCCTCCCCATTGGTAATCCGAAGTCCGCAGGTTTACCGACTGGACCACGAGGGGGGGAGGGGAGTTCACTTCCTCGTGTTAATTTTTAATTTTTCGATACAGTACTGAAGAAGACAAGTTTTAATGTTTTAGGTCAGATACATAAACCAAAATAGCAATTTGGAGCGAGACAGTTTAATCGTTCTTTAAAGCCTTGCAAAATCCATGTATGTATTTACATGGTTGCTGACTGAGCAAGGCAAAGCGAAGCGAAGCGGAGTGAAGCATAGACATAAGTATGAGGGTTTGGTAGTACTCCAAGTTGCTTTTTTAGAGTGCGAGTATTCTTAGTATACATTTTTTTTTTTACTTTTTAAACCTATTTTTTTTACCTTGTGCTGGGATTTTTTCTTCTCTTTTTGTTCTAACAACTAGAGGAGAATAGGATAGAAGCCTCTTCTTCCTACTTTTTGCTTTTTCTCAATGGTGCGCTTTGTCAGAAATGGGCGTCCCCAAAAGACAGGTGAGGGAGATACGAATCTCAAGTGAGTAAAAGGAAACGCGTTAAAAGGAAGGAAAATGGTTTCTCTCAGTGCAAAAGATCTTTCTAGTACCCTAAAATTCTCCATCTTTTGCTTCGATGAAAAGTATATCTGTTTGTTTTGGCTTTGTCTGTAAAGATCTCGTTTACTTGTTACACGCGTGTCGCTTTTATGTATTAAATGGTACTCGAAAGGCTATGTCCGTAAGTGTAATTGAGCATAATGTCGTTAACGTGTTTGAAATTGGAAATTGGTTCATACTGTTCTCTCCGTTTTATGTGACGCAAAGTGTTCGCAGTTCAGTGGACGGAAATTATCTTCCTGTATCCTGTACTTGACGCCTGAAGAGTTATTTTGCTTCCTCTTCCTTTGCCATGCAGCTACATAAACAGTTCCATTGCATGTAGATTGTAGTACCATTGTTGTTGTGCTTCAGTTTACTACAGCATAGAGTATTCTCTCCTTGTCATGATGCAGGTCTATCCAGGCATAAGGATGGCCGTGAAGAGAGCCATGTGCGGCTGGCAGTTCCATTGATCCGATGCTACACAACTGCCATTGTGTAAAAGCTCAGGGTAGCGTAGCGACCATTAACCCGTTGACCCTCCTTGTCGTCGGCTATAAACAGCGCCATTTATCTCGGCCTGAAACTAATCTCCACAGCACCCCTCAACATAGTTTCATTATTTAGGGATTTTTCTTAATTCCAGCCATTGCTTGCCATGTCACGCGTGCTTGTTTATCGCATTTAATAGCGTAGCGTTTGTGGATAATAAGTGTGCTAGCGTTGATCTGGAAGTTTAATTTTCTTTTTATTTTCCTTTCTCTTAAAATGAGTGTGTCCCATAATATATTATTTTAACCTTTGGCATGTATATAGGAACAAGCTGACAACATGATTAATAGGGAGACAAATGAATTTGTATGTTTACTGCAGGTCATGAATATATTGATATGTGTGAGTTTATTTATTATCTGACATTTTGTTTAATATCAGCTTGTTACGCTCATATTTCATATAACTTTGCATGATGATGTAACAATATTTTACTTTTTTAAAAAACTTCTTCATTATCTGGTTAACAGTGAGTAGAATAGATGTTTATATTTTCGGGTTCGCGATATTTCGAGAAGACAACAATATGCATCAACCAGTTAGGTCATTTTTTTTTTCTTTTCATTTTCGAATAACGCAGTGGGAATTCCTAAAACCACGAATTCTAAAATTCGAGTGTTATTTCTGACTGTTTGCAACGTTTAAATCGAATTTAGAATTGACATAACCTTTTTGATTTGAGTTCAATCGGCAAAATGGAAACACCATAACTTTAAAGATTGGTGTATAATTAAAATTGATGTATAATTTTAAAACGCTCTTTGTTACATGTTAATGTTAATTTCGCGCTGACCGTCTTATTCTTTCGTAACCCACAATAAACTTAATTTTGTATGGACCATTATAGTTGACTTCGACCTTTTAGAATTCACAAACATCCATGTTCGACCTGAAATTAAAACCTATACCCAATCATGTTTCAGATTACAGTATTTGCACCATGGTTCAGACGGTAGCACGTTGTGGCAGTTTCCTATATACGAATTACCGTTATTTAATTGTTTATATATTAATTAATTAGTTCAAGTCGCGTATATGATATTTACTATATTCACATAAAAGTTTGAATTTGTGCTCAACAGATGGCAGCACCAAAATATGCTAAAGTGCGAAGTGGACAACTTTTTTATTAATGGAGAAAATCATTTCATTTCTTTTGGATAACAATTCTTATTTTATATTTCTTTTGTTACTAACGTTCTTTGTGATTCTGTTTATTCGTTTTTGTTTTACTAACATTTTTTATTAGCCTGTTGTTACTAGTTATACTACTAATGTATGTAAAAGCTTATGCTTGGTTTTGTCAAGTGGGATCGAATTAAATCATAATATTATATTAATTTGATGGTTCTGCTATATGCAGTTCTGGAGTCCGTTACTCCATGAACCTAAATAAATTAGGTATTCTTTTTCCTCCCAGTCTTTTATTCGATAAATCATTTAGCTTCAATAAGTTATCTTTTAAGGGTATGCTAGAACGCCCGACACCTTCGCTAGGTGGAACTTGGGACACTACTCCCGGAATCGTGTATTATACATGGTAAATCACTTGAACTTCACTCAAAAGACCCCGAAAATACTTAATCCCTGAGATAAGCAAAAGGAATGCTTCAACGTGTGACTACGTATCGGGTTCAAGTCCTGGCCAGGACACTGGAGACTTTTACTCGCAGTGTTCCCATGCCTGGCGCTCTGAGGTGCACTCAGCCTTCTATCAAATTGAGTACCAGAGTGTCCTTGGTATTCCTGGGCAACTTGGGAGGTAAAGGCATCCGAGCTTGATACTGACCACCCCACTTCACTTCGTTCCGTTGGTCGAGAATATGTGGAGCGCTACCTTCACACACCCCATGCACCGTTCACGGCGCGTGCGCAACGGGGGGTACTTTTACCTTAATTTTTAAAAAGCACCGAGAGATTTCCTGTACCTTATTGGAAGATCTCAATTTTCACGTTCGTGCATTCACAGAAATAGAAAACTGTTTCTTATCGTAACCGTGCATGCAGTTCTGAACAAGTGTTTGCTGCCGCCATCTTGATCACGCACCTCACCAGAAATGGGAAATATTCTCAGTGAATGGGATTGCGATCCCTAATTGACAAATGGGTCAAGTGATTAAAGCATGCTGTGAGTAATTGGAGTAACTTTTTTTTTAAGCTTCGAGCAACGTATTTCTGTCTCTCTATACTGTTTTGATGTAATGCTTGCTTCACTGGTAGATGAGTCAAGTCACTAAGACGCTGGACTTCTAACTGAGCAACCCGTGCTCAAATCTCGCTTCAGGCTTCTTTTTCTCTCTCATTCTCCCAGTATTCATGAAAACTAAACAGAGCACAATGTAACAGTTTCGGTGTTATCAACATCTTCTTCAGACAAACACTAATCAAAGCTTACTGAGCCGATTTTCATTAAGTTAAAAATAAATCATCGGGTTCGGTGGCTCAGTGGTAGAGCGCTCACATCTGATGCTAAGGGTCGTCGGTTCGATCCTTACTCATGCTATGTAGACTTGGCGGTGGACAAACACGGAGTTCGTGGGTTTTCTCGGGGTTCTCCAGTTCCCTCCCACTTTCTACATTTCACCAGTTCATCCCATAATCATCCGTCCGGTCTAAGCCAAAGTTGCCTAAAGAGCGTAAAAAATAAATTAAAATTCAAAATTAAAGTTTTTAAAAAATCGTATGAATTAAAGTAATTTTTACTAGTGTGTTAGTTAAAGTGATTTTCTCAAATCATGCACACTTCGATCTCTCGATAATGTGATATTAATTGGTTTAAACTTGTTCATTAATTACTAGAACGCAATCGAAAAATCGTGAGAAAAATAATTCGTCACATTTTAAGAGGTAAGTCTGAGTATGACATTAATTTTTCATTGGTCACAAGTTAAAAGTGTTAAAACTTAAAGTTGTACGCTAGGCAATAACTTTAGTCAAATTTTGTCAAAATACTGTGGTAAATTTCTTCATCTTTCTCCCGATTTCACTACAATTTTCGTATATTGTAAAGTAACAGATTTCCTGAAAATCATAGTAAGAAGTCCTAAAATTGTTGACAATACAGAAAAAATATGAACGAAATAATATTCATCGGGTTTGCAAAGTTGTTTTGTCTATTGTATATAGTGTGGTTTTCTGTTATCTTTTAGTTTTATCTTTGCACGTATCCTCCTTCCTTCCTTCTTTTAGTTTTATCCTTTGTAATATTGTTGACAAGAAAGGGAATTGTTTGAAGGTTACTGTCTTGAACTAAAAACGAAAAACGAGTTTGGTGTGCTGTGACACAGATGTCATCCTGAATTCTGTAAAAAAATCATTTTGATTCCAAACCTGTCTGCCGTTATTTGAACTGGTGTTGTGTTGTCGTGGGAAAGAATCTGGTCAGTGTCGAACACAACCGGATTAAACTGTCCTTCCCAGATGAGAAGTTAAGCTTTGACGCTGTTTTCCAGGTTCTCGTCACGTCTTCTGAGATCTGCCATGACTTTGGCTTATTGGTCTTCGGGGAAGAGCTTTAAAGTCAAGAGCACGTTCTAGAAGAAACAGGAAAAAACGGTCGAATGTGACGCTTCGTGATGCTTTCTGTAGCATCTGTATATGAAGAATACTTCTCCTGTGGGTGGTGTAAAACTGTGCTGACTTTATATGAAAAACTCAATTTTCTTTGAGGATTGCAGAACGAGTTATCTCGTTGGACTTTATATACATATTCTTTTTCACTATTCATGTTGAGTCCATTGATATATTTCTAGTCAGCTCTACAGCTGGCTTTTTTTTTTTAACAATGAGAAGGAAGTATATGTATTCGCAAGTACCAGTAATTCTTTCTTGTTGATACTCCAAGGAACCGATAAGTCATATTAGTTCTAAAGAATGGAGGGGATCCTCGCTGTTAGTGTCCCACGATTGTCATTCATTTTTTTTTTTTTCAGTCTAAACTCAATTTGGGTTGGCATACACCCCGGAGGAAACAAAGAGAAATCGCTGTTACGTTATCATGTTATAAAATAACTAAAGTAACTTTTGTAAACCAGTATCAACTGTTTCACTCATATTTGATAAATCTCATGAATTAAAATTCTTTTACACTGTAAAACGTGCCCTTCTTGTACACTTTAAATGAACCAACTTTTGATCATTTCTGTATGTGAACAATATGTCGTAGTAATTTCTGGCGCACTTATTTTTGTTGCATCAAACTTCACCGTGACATACATCTACTTCGATATCACCGCGACAGATTTACTGTGTTGTTCGTAGACCGATTGTTTTGAAACAAAAGGCGACAGCGAAACCACTCGTGCCGTGTTCTATCGCGAATGCCATATCTTTCTTCCTGTTCTAGGGTAGCTAAGCCGCTTATTGGAACACTAACTTGTGTGAAGATGTGTACAAAATATTTTCAAGTAATTATCGGAGGTGAAACAAATATAGAAGAAATCGAAAGTTGACTCATTGAAAGTACAGAATTTGAATTTGTATGTAAGAAGTTTTTTGTTTTTTAAGTATATGTATGTTTTGATATGCTTCCTGTTCTATCCTCTTCGTTAATATACTTTTTTCTGAGTTAAATTGAGTTGTATGTAGAGACGAGTAAATACAGCAGTTCCGATAAATTTACTGTAAATTCAGGATACCAGCATATTTAAGTCAAATGTACAGAAAGATCAAGAAGATTAAGTTGTCTTCAACAGAAGTCGTAGAACCCATCAAATTAAGCAACCAAAGTTACAGCCATATTAACCGAATTATAATTTAAGGATAATCTAAAGCAACGATCTCTAACAAAAGATGGCAGCACTACCTCCGTATATGTTTAATGTATTTTCACTGTTACACGAAATTTCATTGCTGCTCCTACAAATTCAAGCCTAGAGAGTTTAAACTTTCACGGAAGAAAGCTCATAACCAGTTGGAGAGCATGATCGATGCCGATTTTAAATTTTCTTTTTTGTTCATTATTGAAAGAACTCCATTGTTATAAGTTTCGATATTCACAACAACAATGAGACGATTTCAACAATGAAGGAAAACGAAAATAAAAAATGGGCATCGATTATGCTCTTGAATTGGTTATGAACTTTCTTCTCTAAAAGTTTGAACTCTCTAGGCTTGAATTTATTGGAGCAGCAACGAAATTTCTTTCAACGATAAGACATATACGGAGATAGTGCTGCCATCTTTTGTTGGTGATCGTTGCTTTAGATTATCCTTAATTCCTAATTTCAAAATTTTCCTTAAAGATACATGTTTTTGTACTTGTACTTCCGGATTAGAGCCAGTAAACATACTACATCCTCTGTTATAATACCACGGCGAGCATTGATTAAAAAAAAAAAATCCATTTAGTTCTAAGTTGCTGCATTTTCTACTGGATGCACTGCTACATGACAGGAGTGAAAGGTTATACCGGGAAAGATACCTCAACCGAGTATACGGAGCATGCTGGGTGGTAGTTAAATTAACCCAGTACTGATCGGTTAAATCCGAAGGGTTGATTTAAGATATCGCATTGGTTGTTTATTCTCTGCTAATTGTAATTTGTTTATGGAATTCAAGAAATCAATTTAAATAAGATGAAATCCGGTAGTCTTTGAATGCATCTCTCATTTACTGGTTGTCGGGAACTCTGGTTCTGATTTTTGTAATTAACTTGGAAGGCTGCGTCTTGAAGAACTCCACAAACTATATGATCCACTAGATATGTTAAGAATAATGAAATCACGACGGCTAAGATGGTCTGGCCATGTAGCTCGGATGGGAGAAAAGCGAAGATTATAGCTATACACTAGGACCGTGTAAGTCACGACTCACGAAGCCTCGTTCTCTCAGAAAACTGAAGAGAATAAAACTACTTTTTCACAAGGTAACCAAAAGGCTTTTGCCGGTTTTGACGTCCCATTAATCATGCGCTCACAGAGAGGAAACGAAATGAAACACGTGTTTGACCATCGACCTTCAGTAATACAGGTATGGTGCTCAAACACAGCAGTCACAGCTCGTCAAATGTGAAAGAGAAATGGAGGTATCGAAGCAGCTTGTTCGCGTGTGTTTGTTGTATGGCTTTAAAGTGGGCCTGCCAGCTGCCGCATGAAGTCGCCGCATATTCCAGGCATTTGTTGACAATGCCATGAACTAACGCACCGCCAGGCATTGAATCCAGAAATTCTGTTCGGGAGATGTGAGCCTTGTTGATGAACCTCGCAGTGGACGACCACATGTGTTGGATGACGAGGTCCTGAAAGTAGCCATCGAGGAGGACAGTGGTCTAACGTGTGATGAACTTGCAGAAAGGGTCCATGTTTCCGCTGAACATGGGATAGGGAAGTCATACAGGTTAAGCAAGTGGGTACCCCACACATTGTCGGCAGCCAACAAGGAACAACGAGTGGCAGCCTATTTGTCCTTGCTCACTCGGCACCTGAACACACTCATATTTGATCGCTTGCTCACTGGTGACGAAAAGTGAGTCCTCTATGACACTCCCAAGCGTACCAGATATTGGTTGTCGCAACGTGACCCTGTTCCTCACACCTCAAGACCACCACTGCACCCACGAAAGGTTATGCTCTCTGTATGATGGACTTGTCGCCAAGTGGTGCATTACGAGCTCCTTCCACCTGGTCAGACCATCACTGATGATAACTCAAAGCAGTTGCAAAGGGTGCACCGTGCATTGCGGCAGGAGCCGGCATTGGTGAATCGCAAGGGTGTGCTGTTCCTCCACGAAAATGCCAAGTGAGATGTGGCAAAGAGAACCCGGGAGACATTGTTCCATGCACCATATTCACCGGACCTGGTGCCAACAGATTACCACCTGTTTCATTCCCTCGACAACCACTTCCGTGAGAGATTATTCGCCAATGAGGGAGACCTGCGTAACGCACTCACGGACTTCTTTGCCTCGAAGACCACCGACTTTTATCACCAGGGTATTGTGTTGGGAAAAGGTGTTGGATGCTGATGGAGCTTACTTCGAAACCTAAAGGTACGTACCGTCCACTGTATTGCTCTTTGTTTATCACTGCTCTCGAACGGCAAAAACCTATTTGCTTACCTTGTATATAGAAAGTAAATGGACAAACGACATTGCAAGTTTTCTTTTTTACATTATTAACATGTTTATAACCATAATCGAGCAACCATTATTTGAGGCCTTTCGAATGCTGTACAAAACTGCATTAATCACGTTTTGTTTAAAATTTTACTTACGCGCTTCTAGCTCTCAGGTACAGATACAGCATTGTGGTTGATGAGTCGGAAAGAGTCCGATGGTAGGGAAATATTAGAAACAAAATCGAGAAGTTTGTGATGAATACTGGCTTGATCTTGCCGGTAATAGAATCCAGTGGCTATCGTTTATTACTACGGCAATGAACTTGAGAGTTCCGTAATCCACAGAGTTAAGTAGGTAGGTAGTTACTTTTTGTTATTAGATAGTAAGTTAACACTTAGGCTAGACGGAATTCAAGTATATGTAATGAAAATGTTCAACAATGTATTATGTGTAGAGAAAGAGAGAATGTAGACAAAGTGAAAACTTTAAGTTGGATGTTTCTGCCTGGGTGAATCTTAAACAGATTGCAGTAGATATTCAATAAATCTCTTAACTGTAAAGACCATAAGAATCGTTTATATATATTTTTGAATATGAATACTACATGGATGAACATGAACAGTTTTTGATGTTCATAAAGAGCTCTCACAAAGTAGGTAGACCGCAGGGTAAAAGAAAATGACACAAAAAATATAAATAAATAAAAAGTACATTCTTGGGGTGATACTGTTGTTTTCGATCTGCACAGCACTTTCAGAATCCATTCTGCTGTCAGAAACACAGAGAGCCTGAGCTGATTAAATTTCCTCCCATTTTTCGACCGTAGCGTATATACCTATAAGAAAGCTGAAAGCCTTTGTAATCACTTCTGTTTCTAGGATATGTTTCAGCTGAATCTGTAGTTTTCTTTTCGAAAACGCATCCATCGTATATATTTTTAAAGCTTTTGTTTTACCTTGACATAAAACATAAACCAATGTTCATACTAATTTTACAGTAGATAAATGTCTTGTTGAATCTTACTGTTGCATGTTTGAAACTTAATCATTTAAATTTTAATATTTCAATTTCATGTTGACTAGTTCTTTGGTAATCATGGGCGAAATATTAAAAATGTATGACAATCAAAAGCCAATATCTCTTGTTACAAATATCCACAGAATTGGGTGAAAATGGAGACGAACGGAGCCAGTGAACTTATTGAACATATCGTCACCTTGGAACCAGAAGGTACTATGTCCACTTTTGCTACTTTCGAGAAAAGTGCTTTAAAGTTCGAAGTTCCATTTAAAAGAATAATTTCATTTCTAACATTTTTAGACACTTGGAGACCGTTTTGTGAGATATTATTTTTTGTGTTGATGCCCTTCTGTATAAGGACTTTGACTGTAGTGTTAACTCCATTTTGCCAAAAAGTGGACATAGTACCTTCTGCTTCCAAGGTGGCGATATTCTCAAATAGAAAACTAACTTTCCATCAATGTTCTTTTCATGTCAAAATTTAACCTAATAGAAGCATTTAAGTATAGAATTAAAATACAAATTCACCCGTTATATATATATATTTGTGAAAATTTCACAAAATCTTGTTTATCTATAAACTTAAGAATAAACGAATCTGTTATAATTTTATTTTATGTTGGATAAGCAAGTAATCACTGGGAGCAAAGTTAATGTTATGATTTGATCAGGTAAGTCATAACTTAGGCGTACACCTTCAAACGTCAGGTAAACAAAAAAATTATTAACAATATTTTACTTGTAATTGAGGCGGTAGCCGGAAAAAGGACCCTTAAGCAAGTTATGTAACGAGAAAACAATGATTGAAAATCCAGACATTCATCCTTCTGGTCGGTAAAATTTGAACTGAAACTAACATGGCGGGGAGAGCAGTTCTCCCATCAAACGGAGAAGAAGGCTGATTCACACCAATCAGCAAGAAACACGGAGCCAAGCATTGACTAGGATCCAGTCAAAAACAAGTACTAGATCCAAGTCAATGCTGCGTGACTAACGAAAACCTGAATAGATAACGACTGAAAACCAAAGCAAAAATAAAACGAAACACGCTCAAAGCGTGACTAAAACCAAACAAAACTAAGAAAATAAAAGGGGCAGAAAATTAAAAATGGAACAGCAACTAGGTTGTTACAAGTACTTTAACTAACTAACTAACTAACTCTATGGCTTATGGAACTCGCAAGTTCATCGCCGCAGTAACAAACGTTCGCCATTGGATTCTATCCTGGGCAGTATCAAGCCAGTTTTCATCACGAACACCTACTTCTCGAAGATCTCTTCTAATATTGTCCTCCCAACGACGTCTCGGTCTTCCCAATGGCCTCTTTCCATCGGGCCTTCCAACCAGGATAGAATATAATGTTCGTCTTTCCCCCATCCGAGCTACATGCCCTGCCCACCTTAGTCGTCTCGATTTCATTATTTTTACAACATCTGGTGAATCGTACAGTCCGTGGAGTTCTTCATTATGCAGTCTCCTCCACTCTCCAGTCATCTCGTCCCGTTTCGGCCCATATATCTTTCTCAAAACCTTATTTTCAAATACACGTAATTTATTTTCATCTGCTAGGGTCGTACTCCAACTTTCGCAACCGTAAAGTATTACCGGCAGGATAACAGTTCTGTATATTTTTAATTTCAATTTCCTTGATATTAATCGCGATGTTAGAAGTTTTTGGACTGAGTAGAAACATGCGTTCCCCGATACTAAGCGACTTTTTATTTCTTCCGTGACCTCATTTTTGCTTGTTACGTATGCTCCCAAGTATTTAAATTTGTTTACTTTCTCTATGACCTCATCCCTAATTCTTATGTTTTTAATTCCTTCATTCCCTGTGCTTCGGCTTGATATCATGTATTTTGTTTTATCTATGTTTACCTGTAGACCTATCTCATCGCACGCTTCTACTAAGACAAGTACTTAATATATATATGTTACAAGTACTTAATATATATTATTAATAATGACAGTGCATCTACACGGAGAAAAATAGATCCATAAATTTTAACTTAACAGGTCCAGTTAAGGAATTGCAATTCCAGACTACAGATGTGGACCCTACTAAGGTAAAGGTAAGACATGGTCTTTTGCCACCCTGTAGACTTCGAAGTTAGCAAAGACGTAGTATGGGTCACATATGAATTGATATGCGTATGATCGTTTGAGATTATTCCCAAGTAAGGATTTGCGTTTTCCTTTCTTAATCTATCGCTAATCTGAACCAGCTGGTACTTCAGAGTATGAACCGACGATCTAGTTAAAAAGATTGGAGGTGTCGCCTTATCGGTATTTCCTCCCTCGTTCTAAATTATTGTTTTTCGCAGCGATCACAAGGATCTGGAATCCTCTTTCCCAGATATTCTTAAATCTGGAAGACATTTCTGCGTCGCTCGTCTGGGGTGTAGAAAATGTTTGGAGCTAGAGTTTTGGTTAGATCCGTTGCGTGGATACTCTAGGCTCCTGGCGACTTCTTGATTGTTTTGGTGTTGCAATTTTGACTTCACCTAGCGAGGAATTGAGTTTGTGATCTTGGTGATCGTGGGTTTGGGGCCGTTTCATACTAATAAGCACGCACTTGGTAAAGTTAGATACGATGGGATTGTTAACTTGGCAGGATCGAACCTGTAGTATCATTACCATAAATAATGCACAAAACTGCGCTTCAGGTACCTTAGTATCTCTCTTAAGTGGGTACATCTTGAAGTGTGTATAGCATAAATACTGATTATTCTGACAATTGCTTTCTTAGTACCCAATATTGTCAACTTATATACCGTATACATATCGATGTTTTAACCGTGCTCATGGTATATAATCATCCAAAACTGTGTCGCCTATTATATCGCATAATCCTTTTTTTTTCAACACTTTTGGTAATTTGAAAACCCGTTTATCATACATAGACATCCCTTACCGTATTCATAATTGATGTGTGCATCAGGACATTCCTGATATCATTATTCTTTCTCAGCAATCGTAGCAAAGGTAGGCAGAAATCTTCAGATTGTGCGGTAAAGTGAAATTTCGACTTACGTCATTTGTTAATGTTTCACACGATACATACTCGTATGTATCAAAGTTTGATTTCACTACACACTAAAATCAAAAGAGCGGATTCCGCTCAACACCGCTCGTTTAGAGCGAATTTTCATCGGAGCAAAGATGAGAAATTTCCGCTCGAAAAAAGAGCGAAAATCTGTGGTAGTCTATTTCAATGGAAACCTAGATATTGTATTTGTATAGATGAATTTTCATCTATTCAGATAAATTTGCATCTTGTGAACATGAAAACGACGCAATAAAATGTACAAAAGTGCGAAAGGGAGCATTAATTCATATGTACTAAAAAGAAAAGTACTGTACTTGTGAATGAAAATGACTAAAATAAAACTAAACCTGAAGGAGATTTGAACCCGGTATCGTTCGATCAGCTATCCAGCGCGTTAACCCCTCAACCAAGGATCCAACTGCAAGAATGCGTCCTCGGAATTGTTTCTTTCGTCTCGTCAGGTACTTGATTGCAACGTTGAAAAATTTCTTGTACGTACATATCTTACTACTGACGTTTTTTGGTGTATTTTGCTAACAGAAAAGTTTTAAAGTTCTGTTTTCTCATTTTTAACTATACATAACGCTATAAATTTCACAGTATAGCTTAGTCTTTCGATAACCTTTGCTTTTACAAATGGCGAAGACTAGTAGCCATGCCCATGATGCATTGCAAATCGCTGTAAAAAGAGTGGAATTCAAACCGATCTACAAAGATGAGAAAATTCACTCCTAAACGATGAGAAATTGAAGCACCAAATCACTCTAAAAAGATTAGAAATCGCTCTTTCACCTTTGACGACTCAATAGAAAATCGCTCTTTTAAGAGTGAAAAAATAAATTACATCTAAAAGAGCGAAATTCCATCTAGAAAGAGTACATTTTCCATCCAACGCGAAAATGTTTTGTTAGAAACCACTCTTTTTCATCGAAAATTCCGCTCGAAAAGGAGCGGTCCCGCTTTTCCATCTAAAAAGAGTGAAAATTCCACTCTTTTGATTTAGTGTGTACATTGAACGACAATTTACTAAGAAGGACAGTAAATTGAGTCGATTATGAAGCTGTTAAACACGTCAACCTGCAGAGTTTGACCTTGTTTAATTTCTGGAGTATTTTGATTTCGAGGGAAGTGATTCTTAAGTAAATGTTAAGACTTTCTTCCTGTTTTGTAAAACACTAACATATACTTATTTCTAGGAATACATCTTCATTCAAAGACCCAAAACTTCTAAATCAAACTTCGTAGAATTTTCTCATCTGAATTCCGTAATTAAATTGAAACTGCGCGGGAGACACTGTGACTTTCAATGAAGTGGTATCGGTCGTCATTTCCTTGAAACTATATTATTCTCCTGCTCCAAAGATAGATCTTTGTTCCTTTTCCCGGCAAGTCAGAGAACGGAGCTACAAACTATTCTTTGCTTACGAAACAGTTTTTCACTTGAGAAGTTACATGAAGAGATTCCATAGAGTCGGAGTGATGCAGTGAACCTAGTTAGAGCAACTGCCGTTTGTAAACGCAGTAGGTTATTATTATGTACGAGAAACTATAAACAATTTCGTCTGATCTTTATGAACAATTCCAACAAGTTTGCTACTTCTGCTGGTATTGGATTTAGTTCTCTAATATTGTACAAGTTGCCGTTCTTCTATAAAGTTTTAAATTCTGTAACATGATGAGAAAACCTTTCTCCTCAGAACCAATCGAATTCTTTTCTTTGATATAAAGGTTATATTAGTACATGTGTCGGAACCCTCTGTAGTGCTAACAAACCGTATAAATTCAACTGCAAACAAAATTAATGCACATGGAACATTTCACGAATAACTGAACTAGAGCACAATACTTGCTGTGATCAATTATCTTCTATATTTATCAAAAAAGGTTAAACGTCATGGCCGATGCGAGGGCTCTTGAACGAAGTGAGTCTGAAGAACAGTCACTCTTAAAACTACTTTCGTAGTGCGAAAAACTATACACATCATATACACCAGATTGTACTATTCAGGACTTAGCCGATAAGCCTAAAAGGTGTATGTGAAAACCTTCCTTCAAGTTACTCTTTAAAGAACTTTAAAAGCACTCTCCGAAGCTTCATAATATTGTGTCAACATTTTGTGTAAATTATTTCAGTTTATTATTTTGTATTAAATTCATTTTAAAAGTCTCTGGGTCAGTTCTACAATCGACCGCTAAACTTCTTGTCAGCGCTAAGTTGAGGCCAACTCTCATTTTGCGTACTCTCATTGGTCGAAATCAGACTTGGCCTCAACTTAGCGTTGACTAGAAGTTTAGTGGTCGATTGTAGAACTGACCCTCTACCAATTTTTTTTTTATAGCTATGGTCTTCCAAATCTAATGTCCCAGACCATAGTGGAATTCGCCGTCCTCTTTAGGATTTAAAATTTTGGTACCACTTTCGATGTTTAGAACATAGTTACTATAATTTCTTTTGAATGTTCAAATTTAGACATTTTTTTTTTCTTTTGTCAATCTGATTTGAAATTCATTAATTTATTTTTAATCGTTATTTAGCTAGAGTCGATATCAATTGCTATAGTATTTTGTTTGATTTACCGATTAAGTTTATTTCATAAATCAAAATTTCATTTTTGTAGTACACTACTAATCTAATTTGAAGGAATTTTCACATTCACGCAGTACGTTCATTTTTTTTTCGCAACTAGTTTTAAGCTCTATTTTTGGGTGTGATTTGCCTTGCTTTGTACCTTAGTGTTCTTGAATTTAGTATATGAAAAGAACGTACGTTTTTCCGGATACCTATCCTTATTTTGCACGTTCAAGAGCTAGAGTTCCTGAATCAGATTATATTTCTTCCCCTTCTTCTACATCTGTTGGTACTATGACCGACCAAGACACGAACACCCCACCTTCCCCTCAGTTTTCTCAAATCCGGCCGTCTTTAGAGGTTTTCAAGGAAAAAAAGACGATCAACTAACATACTACTTTCTTCTCTCCCACCACACCTGATTTAATTTTTAGTTTAATTTAATTTTAAGGCCTTTAGGCAACTTTGGATCAGGCCGACCACATCTAGTGTCACACAGTCTCCTATTTCGTGCTCTTCGACGCAGCAACAAATGCCTCCTTCTCAAACCACACAAGACCAGATAACTGATCTGCAAGAAAGCCTCTTGAAAATATCGTTGGCTGTAAATAATTTAGCGACTTCTGCTTCAAAATCGTTTAATAGCAGGCAGCAAAATAATTTCTCTCCCCGTAACAAAAAAGGTATAAATCAAAACAGGAATTATCAGAGGAATCAATGCTGGCAACTCATTGCCTTCTCAAGCCCTGCTTCCTCTCCCTTCTTGTTCTATTATTTGCAAAAAGTTTTTTTTTTCAATCATTACGCATCAGAATGCAGAATGAATAAAAAAACACAGTCTTTAAACTAGATTTTCTTATGGCAGCGAGAGCACCCATGAGACGTTCAAACAGACCCGTTTTAGCCCCTCTAGTTACAGAGAACAACAAATAACTGCTTCGCATAAAGATCCAAAACGAATATACGTTCGCGGTGACGGACACGGGAAGCATAATTTGAATAACCGCAATTTCTTCAGTACCTGAAAATTCTCAATTTCTCAAGTACCTATCTGTAATTAAAGGCGTAGGAGACAAACCTATATCTGCTATGATGTGTTCTTACATTTTGAGACTGAGAATTGTTCTTTTACACATCCTTTCCGGGTCATACCAAGTTACAAGGAATTACCGATAATCGGCAATGACTTTCTGAAAATACATTTCAATGAGGTCAATGTATAGGAAAATGTTTTGAAAAAAACTTTTCAGGAAACGCAGACCACCAGATGTAAATCTCACTACCATCTTACCTGAAACACATGTCAACCACAATTAGATCTCTCCTTACTCAGTGTTTTCAACCCACTTTATATACATGGAAAACTACTATTTTGAAACCACGTTCACATTCACACACATGGTTTCCATTGATATTTAAGTGACTTGACCAACCGTCTGAATTTATCTTTGAGCCGAATAGATATGCGGAGGTTTACTAGGTATTCAAGTTCCTTCGGCACTGTTAAACCCCAACCACCCTCTCATATAGATCACAAATCCTACGTCAAAACGCATTGTTCTGAAACGCAACCTACCTCTTGGTTACTCTCCTTCAGTTCAAATTCAACACAAAAACAGTTTTCCTCCCCCTCTTCCTCTCCTACCGCTAATGAACCTTCACACGAAAACAAGCAACGTCATATTAAGGCTACATAGTAATAGGATTTTTACCAGATTGTTTGAGACTTTAATTTTTTGTTTAAAGAAATGTCTGTTGTTAATGAGAAATTTGTAAACCCAGTATTAATATAAAGCGAACTTCCCATTGTTTTTTTCTGAGTTTTCATGTGATAATTCTTTTTTCCTTTTTATATGCCTAAATAAAAATAGAAAAAGAATGCTTACAAAATGCTTTGATATAAATATGTTTTTCATTTTTGTATATAGCTTTAGTTTGTACCAAATTTTGTAAATTAATGAATTGCGTATCCACAGGCTACAAATCAATTTTATTTTATTATTTCTCTTTGTCTCTTTGTTTATATGTTTATATTTGTTTGTACATTTAGGGTTGAGGACGATGTGTCCTACATTTCAGAATTAAAAAGTCACTATAGAAATGAAACCAGCTTTATTATGGTATTTTGGAATTTTGTGCAGATGAGTTTGTCAGTTTTCAATGTACAGATGTAATTAAGTTCATTTGTTTGTGACTGATAATATAGAATTTAATAAAAGACAGATGAAAATATTAGTTGATACTGCGTGAGATGATGATGTGGTGAAAAGAATTAACTGTATTTTATGTTCGTTTATATATAAATTTACCGTATATATTCCGTTTTTTTAGTATTCTTTATAGAATAACATATTTATATTCGCAATGAGAAGTTTCCATACTTTCTCTTCTCTGGTACTACCAGTTTCATTTTGTTCTAAAGTTGTCTACACTATTTGTAGATGATGGTGAACATGTTAGGAAAGAACTTATATCACAGTAAAAAGATGGAAGTATCAGAGTAGCATATGAAATTCGTTACCTCCATCCCGGCCTTTTAGCCTTAGGTTTTGTTTTTATGGTAGCTCGACCATGCAATTTGAAGGAAACGTGCTAAAAATAAACTTTGTATTTATAAACTACTAGCTAAAGTATCCGGTGCTGCCCTAGGCGGAAATAGAAAAGTAATGAAACGTGAAAGATTGATAGTAAAACCGGAAAAGTCCAGAAAATTTAGAAATGAATGGAGTTTCGTTTCCTCAACTGTGAGCGACGTCTATTACACGCTTACATACATAGCGTTGTTGTTCCATGTAAATCAGTATTTGAAAATTTTGATTTGTGTAAAAATCGAATGAGTGCATTATTTTCTGGCTAAAACTAGACAAGTTGAAAAATATGTTCGAATTTTGCTAGAAAAATATCACGTGAATCCCGTGAAGTACCGAAGTGCATAAAGCCACGGGATAGCGGGAGAGAACTAGTTAACGGCGCGAGACAGTTGCAGTGCGGTCAGTTGGACTTTTGTGAGTGTAGTGAAACGTCGTATACCGTAGTGATGGCAACCAGATAAGAATTATAATTATCGACGTTTGAGCGCGAGATGATAGTTTCTGCTAGATGAATGAGACAAGCGATTTTGGAAGTCGTCCGGACATTGAACTTTACTCGCTCCACAGTGTCAAGGGTGGACCGTGAGAACCGCATTGGAGGCATTACAACCCATCAGGGACAACACAGTGGCCATCCCACGGGCTGAATGACCGTGACCGGCGACATCTTGGCAGACTCGTTCGGGCAAAGACAGTGCGTGATCTGACAGCAGTAATTAATGCAGGATGTCCAATGGACGTGTCTCAGAGGTCAGTGCAACGCAATTTAGTCTCCATGGGGTATCGCAGCCGAAGACCATCACGTGTGCCGCTACTAATCGCTGCCATCGGCGGCGGCGACTCACATGGGCTCAACGTAGTTGGGCCCTAAAGGATTGTCAATTTGTAACGTGGAAGGCGCGGATGGTAGGGTCCGGGTGTGGCGCAGACCCATGAGATGATGGACGCAAGTTGTCAACAAGGCACTATGCAAGAGAGTGGTGGCTCCGTCATGGTATGAGGCGTGTTTATCTGGCATGGTTTGGGTCCTTTTGTTCTTTGAACCGGACATTGACTGGTCAACGCTATGCTCAGCTGCTTGGTGACCATCCCCTAATCTTCATGGACTTCGTGTGCCTTGCCAACAATGGGATTTTCCAGGATGACAATGCGCTATGTGACCGGGCCGCAGTGGTGCGCGGCTGGTTTGAGGAACATTCTGGCAACTTCCAACACATGTATTACCCTCCTAGATCGCTGGACATGAACCCCTATCGAGCACATGTGGAATATCATTGAACGGGCTATTCGTGCCCAGGATCCTCTACTTGCAACAACCAAAGAATTGTGGGCGTTAATCGAGACTACATGGCTGCACATTCCTCCAGCGAACTACAAACGACTTGTCGCGTCGCTGTTACGTCGACTTGCTGCACTTCGAGAGGGCCCCACACGTTCCCATGACTTTTGACACTTAAGTGTGAAACCGGATGTCTGTGTTTTTGTTTGTTTGAACACAATACAAATCTACATACATGCATTGATTTCAACCACATTTTGCATACGTGTTCCTTGGGTCCAGGAGCAGAAGGTAAAAGGTATATATATTTTCATTGCTTATAACATTGAAATAAATACATTGTTTCTGTTTTTAAATCAGAAATAAATCGATCAATGTGAATTTTAAATTCAGATTTCGATTGTTGTAAACCAAAAGTGTTTGGATATAATGTTTTAAAGCAGATTAAATGTGGTGTTATTAATAATTTAATGTTGTAAAAGTAGTAGCTGTATTAGTAGTTGTAGTATTAGCGTTTTGTTGTGGTAGTAGGACTATTAGTGTTGCCAACGTATTTTACTCACTCGCACCAATGATCAGGTACTTTGGCTAGTGTGTTATACAAAATAAAAGTTATTTTGTTTATATAGAGGGGTTATTTTCTGATATTATTAAAATATTATTGTCATTTATTCACATTATGAGTTTAAAAATAATTATTTTCGTCAAGAAACGGATGTGTCCAAATATTAGTTATAATTTTTAATAAGCATTTTTTTACTAAATTAGGTAGATATAAAAATAACATTCATTAACTAACTAACTCTGTGGCTTATGGAACTCTCAAGTTCATCGCCGCAGTAACAAACGTTCGCCATTGGATTCTATCATGGGCAACATCAAGCCAGTTTTCATCAAGAACACCTACTTCTTGAAGATATCTTCTAATATTGTCCTCCCAACGACATCTCAGTCTTCCCAATGATCTCTTTCCATCCGGCCTTCTAACCAAGATAGAATATAATCTTCGTTTTTCTTCCATGCGAGCTACATAACCTGCCCACCTCAGTCGGCGCGATTTCATTATTTTTACATCTGGTGAATCGTAAAATCCGTGGAATTCTTCATTATGCAGTCTCCTCCATTCTCCAGTCATCTCGTCCCGTTTCGGCCCATATATCTTTCTCAAAACCTCATTTTCAAACACACGTAATTTATGTTCATCTGCTATATAAAAATAATATACGTAGATTAAATAGTTTATTGTGTTGTAACATAAATGCCGGAAATGACATATCCTCTTTTGAGAAAATCAAAGTTTTAAATTTTCTAGGTTTTTGTCATCATCCCATGTAATAGTAGTATATACATTTTATTAATATTACAGTTAATCAAAGTTCCGGTACTCGAAACATCAACAAGTACTACTACTATGCGTAAAACCGTGAGAGTTACGCCCTTCGTCATCTCCAGATAGGTTGTTCTAGGTTTAATCGTTTTTGCATGATGCACAGATATAAGTTTTATAACCAAATCTCTTTGCAATGGAAATTGTAATCCGCCTAATATGTTTAAAATCATGAGAGTAATGCCTTCTTTGGTCATGGCACGTTTGGTAATATCGATTTAATCGCTCTCACGTGTTGCGTGAATAGGTTTTTTTTATTAACTTGGCCTTGTTACAATGGAAACGATATGTGCATATATAGAACTACACAGTAAAAAATTTCGCCTTAAATTTGCTGACCGATTACCGTGAACTCTCGCTGCCAACCGATTACCCTAAAATGTACGGGCCACCGTTTTTTCATAAAAACGGCTGACCGTATATTTAGTAGCAACATAATATTGCTAGTATTTATAAACTCCTGCTACTAGCTTTTAGTGGCCTCTATTTGGTATATTAAACCACTATTTTATTAGATTTCTTAATGCGTATATACATAAAAGACAAAACAAAAAAGTTTTTTTTTAAGTAAAAGTAACCACATCAGGGTTCGATCCTGGGACCTTCGGATCATTTTTCCGATGCATTAACCACTGGATTAAGCTGGGAGCCGCCGAAGAAGCGCTTGTCTGTGTTAGTTATAGTTCACGCTCTGCGCCTGCGCGAGAGCGTACCGGAAGTCTTTCCACGTGTGTTCTTGGGGCTG